>JAACNH010005013.1:0-21812 GCA_019447015.1 Hymenochirus boettgeri | reverse complement strand
GCTCTCTATATCTAGCTATCTTTTATCTATCAGCTATCGTATCTATGTAGCATTAGCTGCTCTATCTTTTCATCACTCTGTCTATCATGTATCCATGTTCTAGTCTATCTATTATCTATCATCTCTATCTATCTTGTCCTGTCTCATCTATCTATCATCTATCATCGCTATCTATTATCTCTCATCTGTCCTATTCTCTCTATCTATTATCTATCATCTTGTCGGCCTATCTGATCTATCGACTTCTATCTTCTATCTTCTTCTATCTATCTATCTTACTACCTATCTAATCTATCTAGTCTATCTATCTATCTATCTAGTCTATCTATCTATCTAGCTATCATATCTAATCTATCTATCTATTATCTAAAGCTTCTATTATCTATCATCTGTCTATCTGGGTCGTATCTGTCTATTACTTCTATCTATCTATCATAGAAAAATAACATGTCTGGTCTCTCACATGTTAATGGCATAGGCGTCTACCACTATGGTGAGTGGGCAAAACTCTGGCCATGGCAGTAGTCGCATTAACAATAACCTATGGGGTTGTGTATATGTGGGCAGATTATTACGGTTTAACAGTTATGGCAGGGATAGGGTAATTCAGTCAATCAAGGTGGGGGTATGAATATAGCTGTCAACACTTACTGATATGACAGTCTTCCATCGCAATATGTGGAAATTTATAAATCTAACAGACAGTTGTACACCGGGGAATAAAGATGAGTAATTTTGGACCGCGGGAAATGATTTTGTTTTAAATTTGCTTTTGATTAGTTTTAATGCCATCAGGTCACCATGACATTTTATTAATTAAAAATTATTTTAAATGGCCAATCATATCAGGTATAGTAATTGGGTCCCAACCAAATGGCTGCAATGTGTATGCAAAATGACCCTATGCATTCTGGGAAATTATATGAGGACCCTTACGATAAATATTGGTTACTGTTATTAAACCTGTGCCTTAGAGGGACACTAATGGGAGAATTTAAGAAATGATCTGTTCCTGTGGTTATTCTCCGTTATCCAATCTAGTTCTGATTTTGGCCCTAAACATACCCACGGTTGTTCTGGTAGTGAGTCCAGTGGGTCCCAGTAGGTCTGGTATTAAGTGGAGTTAAAATCCTTAACTGTTCCTCTCCAGTTGGGAGAAACAGAACATATGACATGGGAGAGGCTGATTACTGATTACTCATACTCCAGTTCTGTCTGGGATGACACAGCCATATGGAGCCATTCTGATATCTCACTCACTGAACCAGCAAACCACCCCTCTCATCTTTCTCTTTCTCTTCCTACTATTATCAATCTTCTCCTCCATTCACCCTCTCTCTTCTTTCTTTCCTCTCCTTCTCTTACTGCCTCAATCAAGCATTGGATGTCTTGGGTGTGTGTACAAGTAGGGACTGGTATCTGTTGTAACACTGACAGTGGGAAGTAATTTGTGTTTGGCTCTCGAGCGTTTGTCGTGCGTGATCCATTTTATTCACACCTGTCGGTTAGTATTTAGGATACCCAGCTGTAATGTGTGTGGTGAATGAATATAGTAGCTGATTACTTCACAAGCACCAACATTAATGCCCTGGGAACGACACCATTAACTATAATTTCCTCCCCATCCCCCTGTCTTTCTTCTCCAAATCTATCTTCCACCTGTCCAGTCTGTGATACAGCGTGTTATGGTGAATGGACCGTCACGGCCCTGATGTACAGTAGCGATCGCCATTTAGGATGAATGTTGTTAAATTAGCGTACCATGCAGTAGTAAAATAAAACCGCAATGGGTATCGGCGTCCGTAAATCACGATCGCGGTTGATGATCTCCGTTCAACATTAAAAATTTACAACCGCAATCAATGATTTATAACCGGGATGGTAAAGTGGCTGTTGCGGCAACGTTCGAAATAAAAGTGCCGTTTTGGCAATAGAGCGACACACTTACCAAATCAGGATAGAGGAAGTTTAATTCACACTCACAGGTGTGGGGCGTCAGTAGTTACAGTCAATGTCACAAGTTTCAAAGGGCGATATTTAAAAACCCTCGCTAATCGTTATCCGCAAATACCGATCGTTTCAGTAATAACCGATCGTTTATCGTAAATACCGATCGTTATTCGGTAATACCAAAGCGTTATCGGAAAATGCCGATCGTTATTTTACGATACGATCGGTAAATTAAACGATAACGTCGTTTATTTTTGCGATAAGATAGCGAGGTTTTATAAAGATCGCCCAAAACCTGTTAAAAGCGAAATATATAGAAGAAAATAATCACTGAACAAAAACAAACCATATGAGACTGAGCTACGATATATATACAATGTTTTGTCTAGAGCCAATATCAAGGAATCAAGATTATATAGTATCAAGCCCCCAATCTAAATAGCGCTTATAAGAACAATTGTAACCCATAACTGGCATAGAAACCAATTTCATAAACTGCGTGAAGACAGTTGTTCGTTCCAAGCCCTAGGAAATAATTACCTACAGTGTTTCCACCTTGGCAGTATCTTATCATGGTTCCTGGTTGGAACACTGCTCTGTTCTGGTTCACCCATTCCGATATCTGCATTTCAAACTAGAACAGTGGGTGTTTCTTAGATTAAAATGGCTCTTTACTGACAAATCCCCATAGTGAAGTATGCTTGTGCTTCTAATGTCTGTAAAGGGCATGTCCACCCCAAACTATACTCCCCCCCACTACTGGCCCACCATGTAGTGTAGTTTATCCTTACCTCAATCCCACCTCCTAGGGTTTCCTCCCTGTAGTCCTCCCCCCCAAAGTCCCCAAAACTGCCCCCCAGGTAGCTAGCAGGTCCATAATAGGACTCTGCCCTCCTACCTGGCCCTCTGGGAGAAGTTTTTGCTGCTTACTGCAAGCCCCCCTCCCCCCTCCCTCCCCTCTCTCTCCCTCGCTCCCTCCCCCTCTCGTCTCCTCTCTCCCGCCCTCCCATCCCTCTCTCCCTCCCTCCCTCTCTCCCTCCCTCTCCTCCCTCCCTCCCTCTCTCCTCCCTCCCTCCCTCGCTCCTCCTCTCGTCCCTCTCTCCCTCCCTCCCTCTCCCTCTCTCCTCCTCTCTCTCTCCCTCTCCTCCCTCCCCTCTCTCTCTCCCTCCTCTCCCTCCCTCCCTCTCCCTCCCTCTCCCTCCCTCTCCCTCCCTCCCCCTCTCCCCTCTCGCTCTCCTGCTCCCCCTCTCCCTCCTCCCCCTCTCTCCCTCTCGCTCCCCTCCCCCTCTTCCCCTCCCCTCTCTTCTCTCCCTCCCCCCCTCCCCCCTTCCCCTCCCCCTCTCCCCTCTCTCCCTCTCTCCATCCCCCTCCCCCCCTCTCCCCTCCCCCCTCCCCCCTCTCCCTCCCCCCCTCTCCCTCCCCCTCTCCCCCCCCTCTCCCTCCCCCCCTCTCCCTCTCCCTCCCCCCTCTCCCTCCCCCCTCATCCTACTGCCCCCCTTAAACCTCCACTCTCTCCCTCTCTCTCCCCCTCTCTCCCTCTCTACTCCCCTCTCTCCTCTCTCCAGGATTCCCTCCACTACGTAAAACCCTTAATATATAGGATTCCACCTGTCCCCCAGCCCCAACCGCTTCCATTTTTGATTCTTAGGAAAGTGCACCAAAACTACTACTTACCTTCCCTCATCCCCCGCCGCAATGAACCACCGGCAGCGTGTCCGTGCATTGGCTGCCGCTTCAGCCAAATCCATACTGGACTGCCAGATCCTCCCTCTGCTTGTGCTTTTGCCCGCAAGCAGAGGCTGGCAGCGCAGCGGAGGAAAGGTGGGAGGTAAGTAACAGTTTAGGAAACTTTTAAGAGTAAACATTTAGCAGTTGGGGCTGGGGGGACAGGGGGAATCATCTTAAATGATTTTAAAAAGGGAATACCTTTAAAGTGGGTGGCTACGTTTAGACTGGGTGCCTGTGATATCTAATTGGGATTTTCCAGGGTACATAATTACCACAGATCCTTTACAAGTATTTCGAACTTGAGAAAGGCCAGCGGTGACAGCGAAATGTCTTCCTCCAAGAACTCAACTTCAGTCAGTTTGATCTAACTGAATACAACAATACACAATTATTTGGAGTATAGGGTATAGAGTTTGTCCGGTCAGCACGTATGTGATGACCGTGGTTCACCGTGCACTCTTTAACTTGTACGTAAATTATTTGTCAATGGTCAATCATAACAGTATATGATTGGCCCATACAAATGGCCGCAATGTTTATGCAAATGACCCATAATGCATTCTGGGACATGTATATGATACCCGTAGATAAATATTGTTACTGTTATTAAACCTGTCCCTTAGAGGGACAACTAATGGGAGAAATTTATAGAAATGATCTGTCACTGTGGTTTATTCCGTTATCCAATTAGTTCGATTTTTTGCCCTAAACATACCCAGGGTTTCTGGTGGTGATCCAGTGGGTCCCAGTAGGTCTGGTATTATCTGAGTACTCCTTACCTGTTCCTGGCCCTTGGGGAAAACAGAACATGATGAATGGAGGAGGGCTCGAGTGACATGATTACTCCAGTACTCTCCGTTTTCTGTCTGGGATGACACCAACCAGATGGAGCCATTCTGATATCTGCATAGTAACACAGCTGGTGTGTATATTAAAAGAATAGGTAGCTGAATGCTCATAAGCACCAATTATAATTTTTTATGTATGTTGGGGAAATCATCCAGCAATAGACTTCCAATTCATTCACCTTGGTCTATACTGACAACTTCTAGGAATGTAGTAGCATAGGGCCCTCAGAAGCGCTTGGAAAGGTCTGAACACTAGTTAAATAACTAGACTAAACTAATATGAAGTTCGGAGTAGCTGACAAAGCATCCTAAGCCTAAAACATTTTTTAATAATATTAATTAAGAAGATGAGACTGAGAATGTGGCCCATTGATTAATGGGGATAAGTTAGTTAAGGAGGTGGCGATAAACAAATTCTTGATTAATTTTCTTTCCTTAATAGACTATAGAAGATCAAGTACCGATATCATAGAGTATAGTAGCAAACTGGTATAAAAGATTCAAGTGGCAGTTTTGGTTGAACCGAGGATAGGTACGAAAGAACTAAATAAGGTTAATATTAGTAAAATCTCCTGGAACGGCATAAAATACATCCCGGGTACTTAGGGAGCTAAGTTTCAGTTTTATCAGGCCATTGTGTTTTCTTATTTTTGCTGATTCCTTCAGGTCCGGGGTGTGCCTCGGGATTGGAAAAAGGCTGATGTATCCAATATTCAAAAAAGTTGTCGTTCATCACAGCCAGGTATTACAGGCCTGTAAGTTTTAACTTCAGTGGTGGGGAAGATCCGGAAAGTTTAATAAGGAACATGTTTCTAGAGTATTTTTCACAGGGACTGACCATTATAATAGAGCCCAGCATGATTTAGGAGGAATGATCTTGCAACTAACTTGCTTGGGCTTTCATGAGGGACGTAAGTAGAAATTAGACTCTGGCACTAGCAAGTAGATGTAGTTTTATTGGATTTTGCAAAAGGCTTTTGATATATAGTCCCCCATAGGCGACTTAATGTATGAAGCTGAGGTCTGTTGGTCTGGGGAGTCACATTTGGTAAATGGATAGAAAATTGGGTTATGAATAGGATCAGAGAGTTATTGTTATGGGGGCTTCATCATTATGGACTAAAGTGCTCAGTGGCGTGCCACAGGGTTTCTGTGTTGGGGCTCTCGCTTCTATTTAAATTATTATTAATTGATTGGAAGGGGTATTGTCAGCAAGGTTTCTGTGGTTTTGCTGACGGACACAAACTTTGTGACCATAAAAACTTCAGAGTGATGGCAATCGTTGCAAGGGGATATAGATAGATTCACATGGGCGCTAAGTGGCAGATGAGATTCAACTGTTGATAAATGTAAGGTAGCGATGCCATTTTTTGCCACTTAAAAATCCTTGTGCTGCTGTATACTAAAAGGATCTGTGTTAAAGTGAATCCCTGTTGGAAAGGGCTCTTGGAGTTTTTGGTGGAAACAACACTTAAGGTAGCAAGCAGTGCCAGTCGGCAACAGCCAGAGCAGCATGGTATTGTCTGTTAAAGAGAGGTATGGATTAAGGGAGGAAAATGTTATTCTCCCTCTTACAAAGCATTGTAAGCCTCATTTGAATTAGCAGAATTTGGAATCCTGTGTTACAAAAAGGACATCGTTGAAATGGAAAGGGTTCAGAGAAGGGCCCACAAATTAATAGGGGTTGGGGGAGCTTGAATATGAAGAGGAGACTAGAAAGTATAAATGATGTATGCTGGAGAAAAGGCGATTGAGCGGGATATTATTACTGTGATAAATACATTAACGGCCATCAAAACTATCTGGGGCACGGTTTCACCATAGAACATGTTCAGAGACCCCGAGGACACCCTTAAACTTGAAGAACAAGAGTTTAGGCTTCAAGTTGGAAAGGGTTTTCACTGTGAACGGTAAAGGCTATGGAAACTGTCTTCAGTGGATGTTGTCTATGGAGTTCATTGGTCCAGTTTCAAAAAAAAGCTGATGAGTTCGTCTGCAAAACAAGGAATGTTGCAAGTTTACTGGGATTGATGACATAAAGTAAGATTGGGAAATGGGTTTGTTCACTGGAAACGGTAAAGCTATGGAACGTCTTCCCAGTGGACGTTGTTATGGCAGGGTTCATTGGTTCAGTTTAGAAAAAAGCTGGATGTGGTGTTCTACAAACCAGGAATGTTACAACAGTACTGTATTGATAATAAAGTAGAGTTGGAAAGGGTTTTGTCATGTGATAACGGTAAGCCATGGAACGCTGTCCCGGGACCCCGTTGTTATGGCAGGTTCATTGGTCAGTTTAATAAAAGCTGGATGTGTTTCTACAAACAAGGAATGTTACGTTACTGGTATTGATACATAAGTAGGAGTGGGAGAAAGGGTTGTCACTGTGAGACGGTAAAGCTATGGAAACTGTCTCCAGTGGGACGTTGTATGGCAGGTTCATTGTCAGTAATAAAAAGCTGGTGAGTTTACACACAAGATGTTACAGTTACTGGGTATTGATACATAAAGTAGAGTGGGAAACGGGTTTGTCACTGTCAGACGGTAAAGCTATGGAACTGTCTTCCAGTGACGTTGTGATGGCAGGTTTTCCCATTGGTCAGTTTAATAAAAAGCGGATTGAGTTCTAACAACAAGGAATGTTACAGTTACTGGTTTGATACATAAAGTAGAGGTTGATCGGGAAATTTCCTATGTGCCCTTGAGTCAGGAAGATTTTTTTCCCTTCATAAATTTTGGTGGGGTGTTTTTTTTGCCTCCTCTGGATCCAACAGTTATGGCAGGAAATGAGATATTGCTAGAGGGTTGAAACCTGGATGGAACGTATGTCTTTATTCAACACACATACTACTATTACTATACTATACTAATACTATACGATATGACTATACTCATACTATACTATACTATATATACATTACTATTACTATACTAATACAATACTGTACTATACTATACCACACAAGGTCCCTATTTATAAGGTATCGGTATGGGGTATTAGTGTATACTGCAACCTTTACGATTGGCCGTTAATGATTGTTACCTATGATACAATCGTAGATGAGCGGATGCCCCTTGAATACCTAATTAGCGGTAGTATAATACTGTATGGTGTTCTACATATGAACATAGTAGTTGAGGTTGAATGAGACATTGTCTTTACGTTCGTGTTTATTTAAATTAATGGCCGTCGTTTACAGGCAGCCATCGTAATTTTAACCGATAACACGCTGTAACTGCTAATGAGGACGTAGCCGCCCTTTGTAAATGTGGCCCACAGTAACAAGAAAGGGACATCATTGGATGGCCCCAGTGTCTAGTAAATCTCCAATCTGCCCTGAACGTAAGACTCAGCCATTGTGACACAATAAACATTCGAATTAGGAATTATTAATAGTTTATTATGCAAATGACCATAATGCATTCTGGGAACGAGTACATATGACCCTTAGAATAAATATTGTTAACTGTTTAACCTGTCCTTAGAGGGACACTAATTGGAGCATTTTAGAAATGAATCTGTCACTGTGGTTATTCTCCGTTTATCCAAGCTAGTTCGGATTTTGCCCTAAACATACCCAGGGTTTCTGGTATGAGCGCAGTGGGTCCCAGTAAGGTCTGGGTTATCATGAGTTTATCCTTACCTGTTCCTTCCATTGGGAAGAAACAGAACATGATGGAATGGGAGCTGAGTGACTCAATACTCAATACGCAATTACTCAATACTCCAGTTCTGTCTGAGAGGAACACAGCCAGATGGAGCCATTCTGATATCTCACTCGTACCACAGCTTATGTGTACCTGGCCTTCCCCCAGCATTACAAACATAATGGGTAGCTTCCCCTGCCTAATTGGACTGAATAAAAAAATCTCCGCTAAACGAAACTCCACCCCCCTACTCACCTGGTCTTTTTTTCTTCATTTTTAAGTGCCAGGCGCTCTCCTTTTCCAGCCCTCATTTTGGGCTTTTCTCTGGCTGAAAGACCTGGCCATTGTGGACTGCCTCTGCGTCTCTGGCCAGGTAGCACTGGTGTCTGCCTCCCCCTGTATACTGGGATAGCTGTTGCGGGTCCTTTCCAAGTTCCGCGGAGCACGTACCGTCCATTTCCCCCGAACATCGCGGCAATTCAAAAACCTCATTGTACAGCCGCGTTCTCTCTGCCCTGGAGCCCTATCTCCCAGCATAATGGAGCCGGCCCCCCAGAAGAGATCTCTGATCCAGGGAGTGGTAACTGCTGTTTTAAAAGGAGTATTTCACACGAAATAGAGCCTGATTTCTGTACTGAGAATCTGTTCATTATTACAGCCACTCTGATAGATCTGGAGAAGTCACATAAACGAGGAGAGAGATCAAGTTCTGAGGAGGAATCCAGGCAATTCAGAGCCCTGTGACAGAATTGCACCGAAAGGGGAAGTAACTATGTAGATCTTGCATGGCTGAGATGGAGGAAAGGACAGACACCATTCGATCTAAGAGGAGGTCAGGTCCCAGCCTACCAGCACACCTGAAGGGCCAGCCTGATATACTGCACGGATCACTCAAAGCATAGCCCAGGGGTTCCATACAATAGCTCCCAGGGCAGGGTTTAATCCTTCCACTTCTGGGACGGTGCAGCCCTCCCATAGAGAACCCCAGGGAAATGGGGAGCCTGCATCCTCGGAGGGATCTGATGATGACAATAGTTTTGCCAATTTTGAGACTTTAAAACAAGTTTCAAAACCCTCATCAGGATGATTAAGCACACTAGTGATATAAGAATCGTGAGCATCATCTCTTCGGTCTTATTCCATCGTAAAAGAAGCCTTTTTTTCCCACTTCTGGGGAATCACAAGGAGAAATCAGATTGGGGAATGGCAAAGGATGTCTAGAAAGCGGCCAGTGGAACATCAAGTTTGAGAAGCTTTAAATTCCTTCCACATGAGGACTCTGAGTTGTTGGATAACCTCCCACTGTGACGCGCCCGTATCCAGACTTTGCGAAATCTTGCACTTCCATTGAGACGCACCTTCTTTAAAGAATCCATGGAACACAAGATGGAGGCTGAATTAAAGAAGGCCTATTCGGGTTGCAGGCTATCTGTAAGGTGGCAGTGGCCATGGTTTTCTGCTAATAAGTCTGCTATGAAGTCTAGATACCATACAGGCTGGGAGTACTGTCCTCTACCTCCGTCCAGAATCAACAAGATAAATCATTGGCCACTCAATGCGTTTTTTGCACTTAACATCTGCAAGAAGTTTTTATGAGGTTTTTTATGTCACCTGACCTCACACAATAGGTCTGGTCAGGGTGGGCAAGATGGAGAATCAGACCATTGGAATCAACAATTCAGATCATTTCTTTGGTGAAGGAAATCTCTGCAGTGGTGGAAGGCAGCCGGTAATCTTCGCAGGGGGGCTCCTTGATAGATCGGGACTGTATCTACCTATTCACCGTGCAAGTGGTAAAGGCTGGGGAGCCCATATAGGTCCAGTGGTACAAGGTACATAATATCAGACCTTTCCTTTCTCCCACTCCTGCTCAGTTTGGAATTCAGGGCATATATCAGGCCCTCAGGTGTCCCTTTCTCCAAGATTCAGTCCCACATCAGTATTCATAAGGACAGACAATGCGGCAGCAGTGTCCTACATCAAAGAACAGGAGGACCGAGAGGTATGCCCTGATACGGAAGTGAACCAATCTGGAGTTGGTGGCATAACCACAATCTCCTGGACCTACTGGCGTGCATTTTCCAGGCTGCAGAATCAACTGGCAGACCAATTGTCCAGGGAAATTTGGGACAATGGAGAATGGATGTCTGATTCAACAAAATATTTCTCAAAGTAACAGACAGGTGGGTGGACGCCATAAGGGACCTGAATGTCCCAATCCAGAAGCCAAATTTCAGAGGTTTTTCCCCCCCGTATTAACAGAAGGGGCAGGGGCAGTAGATTCTCTCAGTCAGAGCTGGGACCATCAAGGGCCTTCAGAATCTTCAGAACATCAAGGAAGATCCTGATCTCCAAAATAAGGGTTAATAAGCAATTCTGGTCCAATTGGCCAAGGAGACATGGCACCCCTTACTGGAAGAGACTATCGATAGCCTCTCTCCATCTTCCACCAGTGAAAGAATCTATTATGTCCGGGCAACCTGTTTATCCCAACCCGGAGGTCCGTCCAATTAGCCGCCGGAAACTTTGGAAGGCTAGAAAGCTGGTTGTTCAGGGGAAGTAATCAGAGACACTCCTGAGGTCTAAGGAAAGATTTCTTTCTACCGCTTCAAGATACTCCGCTATATGGGAGACTTACAAATCATGGTCAAAAGCAGACAGTTGTCAGTAGAGATGCCATCCATTCCACAGATTCTGCAGTTCCTACACAGGGCTAGATAGGGCTTAAGTTGAGTACTCTAAATGTACAGACATCGGCTTGTCAGCTATAGCTACTAGAAGACTATTTGAATCAGGAGTTAGTCAAGATTTTTTCCAAGGGGCCTTGCATATAGGCCTCGAAAAAGAGATTGTTGCCACCCCTGGGAATTGGCTACTGTTTCTAAATGGCTTTGGCTGGCTGCCCTTTGAGCCCAGTCAATCATCTTCCTTAACTGATTTGAAACTCTCAAGACAGTCCTCTGCTTGCCTCTTACTTTCAGCACAACGAGCATGTGAATACAGCACTTTCTGTTCAACCACCATATATGAATATATTCCGAGGAAATCATCCTGCATCTTCCGAGGAATTCCTTCCTAAAATTATTTTACAATTTCACATGAATGAGCCAAGAGTTATACCAGCATTTGAGAAGGAGAACAGTCTGAGGTGGTGACATGCAAGGGTGGATGTGAGGATCTTGTATCCTTTGAATACTGGAAAGAACAAAGTCTCCAAACCTCTTTATAATACCTGCAGGGGCTAATAAATACAAAAGCAGCTACAGTTTCCCAGTCAAAGGGTGTAGTGTTCGATCAATTTGCAGAGCCTACGAAGTTCAGAGTTTGGTAACCTTCTAAAGGATCTCAGCACATTCCCAAGAGGGACTTCAAACCCTTTCCAAGCGCTACTTGGGCTATGCCTAAACGTTCATTAGGCATTTAGAATGAACATCAATTAATTACTAAATCCTTATGGGTGGGCCGTAAAAGCCTTTACATCTGTACTGAGTAAAGTTCCTTCGCTTTGTTTGTTGTATTTTTAATTTCACCACCCTTATATATTGCTTGGTATGCCCATTTTGTTTATGCTGCTGGGATGGCCAGAAAGAACGAAACTCCTATCATACTTACCAAGAGTTTCCTTTCCTGGCATCTTGTCCTAGTTTAATATCCAATCTGACCTAAACTGTAAGGACTCAGCCATTGTGGCACCATAAACTTCTAATTATGGAATTATTATCCTTTTAATATGCAAATGACCCATATGCATATCTGGAAATGTATATGATGACCTTAGAATAAATATTGTTACTGTATTACCTGTCCTTCAGAGGGACCTAATGGGAGAATTTTATAGAAATGATCGTCACTGGTGGTTATTCTCCGTTATCCATCTATTTCTGATTTTGCCCTAAACATCCCGGGTTTCTTGGTAGTGGAGTCCATGGTGGTCCAGTAGGTCTGGTATTATCAGTGAGTTAATCCTTAACCTGTCTTCCCTTTGGGAGAACAGAACATGATGATTGAGGAAGGCTGAGTGACTGATTACTCATACTCCATTTCGTGTCTGGGATGACACACCAGGCCAAGGGTGAGCCATTCTGATCTCTCACTGCCCCAGTAAACCTCTCTCTTTTCTCTCCTACTATAATCTCTTCTCCCTCTCAATCACCCTCTCTCTGTCTTTACTTTCCCTCCTCCTTCTCTTACTCTGGCTGCCTCCATCCAGCATTGATGTCCTTGGGTGTGTGTACAAGTAGGAACTGGCATCTGTGTAACAACGGACCGTGGAAGTTGATTGTTGATTTGGCGCATTGAGCGTTTGCGTGCATTATCCCTTTTATTATTTCAACACCTGTCTGGTTTAGTATTTAGGATAACCCAGCTGTATGTGTGGTTGGTGAAATGGGAAGATATGCTGAAGTACTCACAGCACCAACATAATGCTGGGAACGACCCATTAACAACTATAATTTTCCTCCCCATCCATGTCTTTCATCTCTCCAATCTGTCCACCTGTCCAGGTCTTGATACAGCGTGTTCTGGTGAAATGGACCGTCACGGCCTTTAATGTACCAGTAGCGATCGGACTTTAATGAATGCATGTTTAGTAAATCGACAGTACCATGCCAGTAGTAAAATAACCCATGGTATCGTGCGTCCTAATCTACGACCGCAATCAATGATTTAGACCGGGATGGTATTTTGCTGTTGCGGCAACTTGCGGGTAAAAGTGCGTTTTGCAATAGAGCGACACAGCTTACCACTCAGGATAGAGGAAGTTTTAATTACCACTCACAGGGGCGGTCAGTAGTTCCAAGTCAATGTACAAAGTTCAAAACATGTTAAAAACATAAATATATAGACTAATAATCCCTGAAACAGAAAACAAACCATATGAGACTGGTAGCAAGAGATATATACAATGTTGCTAGGAGCCTATTCAAGAATAAAGATTATATTAGTATAAAAGCCCCAAATACTAAATAGAGCTATAAAAACAATTGTAACCATAACTGGCATAAGAAACAAATGATTCATAAAAAGCAGTGAAAAGACAGTTTGTTCGTGTCCACCAAGCCCTAGAAATACTGTCCTAACAGTGTGGTCCACCTGGCAGTAACTTATCATGGTCCTGGTTGGAACCTGCTTCTGTGCTGGTTCACCCATTCGATATCTGCATTTCAAACTAGACGTGGTGTGTCTTAGATTAAATGGCTCATTACTGACAAATCCCCTATGTTGGAAATATGCTTGTGCAATTCATAATGTCTTTACAAGGGCATGTCCACCCCAAAATTATAATCCCCCCCCCCCCCTACTGGCCACCATTTGTGTAGTTTTAATCTTACCCAACATCCCAGCTTCATAGGTTCTCCTGTATCCCCCCCCCAAAGGCCCAAAACTGCCCACCAGGAGGCTAGCAGGTCCATATGGACCTGCCTCCTACCTGGCCTCTGAAAGTTTGGCTGCGTACTTGCGCCTTACCCCCCCTCCCTCTCTCTCTCCTCTCCCTCCCTCTCTCCCTCTCTCGCCCTCTCTCTCCCTCTCCTCCCCCTCTCTCCCCCTCTCTCTTCCCCCTCCTCTCCCCCTCGCTTCCCCCTCTCTCTCCTCTCTCTCTCTCTCATTCTCTCTCTCTCTCTCTCTCTCTCTCTCTCTCTCTCTTCCTCTCTCGCTCGCTCTCTCTCTCTCTCTTCTCTCTCTCTCTATAGATAGATAGATAGATAGATAGATAGATAGATAGATAGATAGATAGATAGATAGATAGATAGATAGACAGATAGACAGATAGATAGATAGACAGGTGATAGATAATAGATAGATAGATAGATAGACAGATGATAGATAATAGATAGCTAGATAATGATACAATTAACACGAACGTAAGACATATGTCGTCATTCAACTCAACTACTAGTTATATGTAGAACACCATACATTATTATCTACCGCAATAGTATTCCATGGGGCCATCCGCTCATCTACGATTGTCATCCATAGGTACAATCATTCAACGGCAATCGTTAAAGGTGCAAGTATCACTAATACCCCATACCTCACCTTATAAATAGGACCTTGTGTGGTATAGTATGTACAGTATTAGTATAGTATAGTATAGTAATGTATATATAGTATAGTATAGTATAGTATAGTCAGTTTCGTATAGTATAGTATAGTATAGTATAGTAGATATTTGTGTTGAATAAAGACATATTCCATCCAGTTTCAACCCTCTAGCAATAGCCTCATTTCCTGCCTAACTGTTGATCCAGAGGAGGGCAAAAAACACCCCACCAAATTTATGAATGGGAAAAAAATCTTCCTGAACTCCAAGGGCCATCGGAAATTTCCCTGTATCACCTCTACTTTATGTATCAAACCAGTAACTGTAACTTCCTTGTTGTAGAACTCAATCCAGCTTTTATAAACTGACGGCAATGAAACCTGCCATCACAACGTCCACTGGAAGACAGTTCCATAGCTTTTACCGTCTGACAGTGACAAACCCTTTCCCACTCTACTTTATGATCAAATACCCAGTAACTTTAACATTCCTTGTTTGTAGAACTCATCCACTTTTTATTACTGACAATGAACCTGCCATACAACGTCCACTGGGAACCGTTTTCCATAGCTTTACCGTCTCACGTGACAAACCCTTTTCCCAACTCCTACTTTATGTATCAATACCAGTAACTTGTAACATTCCTTGTTTGTAGAAACACATCCACTTTTATTAAACTGACCAAGAACCTGCCATAACAAACGTCCCGGGAAGCGTTTCCATAGCTTACCGTTCTCACATGACAAAACCCTTTCCAACTCTACTTTCTTATCAATACCAGTACTTATGTAACATTCTTGTTTGTAGACACCACATCCAGCTTTTTTCTTAAACTGAACCAATGAACCCTGCCATAACAACGTCCCACTGGAAGACCGTTCCATAGCTTTACCGTTCTCCACAGTGAACAAACCCTTTCCCACTCTTACTTTATGTCATCAATCCCAGTAACTTGCAACATTCCTTGTTTTGTCAGAAACTCATCCAGCTTTTTTTTAAACTGACCATGAACTGCCATACAACATCCACTGAAGACAGTTTCCATAGCTTTACCGTTCGCACAGTGAAACCCTTTCCAACTTGAAGCCAAACCTTGTTCTTCAAGTCTTAAGGGTGTCCCCTCGGGTGTCCTCTGACATGTTCTATGGTGAACAGTGCCCCAGATAGTTTATTGTTATGGCCCGTTAATGTATGTATACAGTAAATATATCCCACTCAATCGCCTTTTCTCCAGCATACATCATTTTACTTTCCTAGTCTCTCTCATATTCAAGCTCCCCAACCCCTGATTAATTTAGTTGCCCTTCTCTGAACCCTTTCATTTCAACGATGTTCCTTTTTGTACACAGGATTCCAAATTGCCTGCAATTCCCAAATGAGCCTTACAATGCTTTGTACAGAGGGAGAATAACATTTTCCTCCCTTTAATCCATAACCTCTCTTTAACAAGACAATACCATGCTGGCTCGGCTGTTGCCGCCTGCACTGGCTTGCTACCTTTAAGTTTGTTATCCACCAAAACTCCACAGATCCCTTTCCAACAGGATTCACTTAACACATATCCCTTTATAGTATACAGCAGCACAAGGATTTTTTAAGTGGCAAAATGCATCGCCTTACATTTATCAACAGTTATCTCATCTCCACTTAGCGCCCATTGACATCTATTATATCCCTTGCAACGATTTGCCATCCTCTGAAGTTTTTTTATGGTCTACAAAGTTTTGTGTCCGTCAGCAAACACAGAAACCTGCTGACAATACCCTTCCAATATTAATAATAATTTAAATAGAAGCGCCCCAACACAGAACCCTGTGGCACTCCACTGAGCACTTTAGTCCATAAGATGAAGCCCCATTAACACTAACTCTCTGCATCCTATTCATTAACCAATTTTCTATCCATTTACAAATGTGACTCCCCAGCCCAACAGACCTCAGCTTATACATTAAGTCCGCCTATGGGGGACTATATCAAAGCCTTTTGCAAAATCCAAGTAAACTCATCTACTTGCTATGCCAGAGTCTAATTTTTCTACTACGTCCTCATGAAAGCCAAGCAAGTTAGTTTGCAAGATCATTTCCTCCTAAATCATGCTGGCTCTACTTATAATGGTCAGTCCCTTGAAAAATACTCTAGACATGTTCCCTTATTAAACTTTCGCAGGATCTTCCCCCACCACTGAGTTAAACTTACAGGGCCTGTAAATTACCTGGCGTGGAACGACACCCTTTTTTCGAATATTGGATACATCAGCCTTTTTCCAATCCCGAGGCACACCACCGGACCTGAAGGGAATCAGCAAAAATAAGACACAATGGCCTGATAAAACTGAACTTAGCTCCCTAAGTACCGGGATGTATTTTAGCCGTTCCAGGAGATTTTACTAATTTAAACCTTATTTAGTTCTTTCTGTACCTATCCTCGGTTAACCAAAACTGCACTTGAACTACTTTTATACCATTCTTGCTACTATACTCTATGATATCTGGTACTTGATCTTCTATAGTACTATTAAGGAAAGAAAATTAATTCAAGACATTTGCTTTATCGCCATCCTCCTTAACTAACTTATCCCCATTACATCAATGGTGCCACATTCCTCAGTCCCTCATCTTCTTACTATTAATTACTTAAAAAATGTTTTAGGCCTTAGTGATGCTTGTTCAGCTCTCCTAACTTCATTATTAAGTTTAGTCTAGTTATTTTTAACTTGTGCAGACCTTTCCAAGCGCTTCTGAGGCCCTAATGGCTACTACATTCCTAGAAGTTTCAGTATAGACCAAGTGAATGAATTGGTAAGTCTATTGCTGATGATTTCCTCCCCAACATACATTAAAATTATAATTGGTGCTATGAAGCATTCAGCTCCTATCTTCTATTTCTATACACACCACTGTGTTTACTATGAGATATCAGAATGGCTCCATCTGGTTTGTGTCATCCCAGACAGAACTGGAGTCTGAGTAATCATGTCACTCAGATGCCCTCCTCCATTCATCATGTTCTGTTTTTCTCCCAATGGAAGGAACAGGTAAGGGTACTCACGATAATACCAGACCTACTGGGACCACTGGACTCACCACCAGAAACCCTGGGTAGTTTAGGGGCAAAAAATCGAACTAATTGGATAACGCGATAACCACAGTGACAATCATTCTATAAATTCTCCCATTGTTGTCCCTCTAAGGACAGGTTTAATAACAGTAACAATATTTTATCTAAGGGTCTCATATCATTTCCCAGAATGCATTATGGGTCATTTGCAAAACATTGCGGCCATTTGTCTGTGCCAATACTATACTGTTATGATTGACCATTTCAAATAATTTTACGTACACATTTAAAAGAGTGCACGGTGAACCACGGTCATCCATACGTGCTGACCGGACAAACTCTATACCCACTACCTCCAAATAATTGTGTATCTGTTTGTATTCACGTTAGATCACCTGACTTGAAGTTGAAGTTCTTGAAGACATTTCGCTGTCAGCCGCTGCCTTTCTCAATTCAAATACTGTACAAGGATCTGTGGTAATTAGTCCCTGGAAAATCCCAATTAGCATATCACAGCCAGGTGTTAAGGGTATGTCCACCCTTAAATCATTTTTTAATATATGATTCCCCCTGTCCCCCCAGCCCCAACTGCTAAATGTTTACTCTATAAAGTTTCCTAAAACTGTTACTTACCTCCCTCTTTCCCCGCTGCGCTGCCAGCCCTCTGCTTGCGGCAAATGCACAAGCAGAGGGGCAGGACTGGCAGTCCCGTCTGTGATTGGCTGAAGCGGCAGCCAATCACGGACCGTCGGCCGTGAGTTCATTGCGGCGGGGGATGAGGGAAGGGATAGTTTTGGTGCACTTTCCTAAGAATAAAAATGGAGCGGTTGGGCCTGGGGGACAGGTGGAATCCTATATATTAAGGGTTTTACGCTAGTGTGAGGGAATCCTGGAGAGAGGAGAGAGTGGGATAGAGAGGGAGAGAGGGGGGAGAGAGGGAGAGAGTTGGAGGTATATTTATAGGGGGCAGTTAGATGTGGGAGGGATGGGAGAGGGTGGGAGGGATAGGGAAGAGTGTGGTGATATGGGGGATTGCTACATTTTTATTGTTCATGAAGGGGGGGATGGGCGGGATCTCTTGCTCTCTTTCTCGTTTTTCTTGTGATTTGGACTTTTCTTATATCGTTTTAGTTTCATGGGTTTATGGCTGTAGCACTGGACTTTGTCTTTCTTTCTACGTTATCCAGCTTTATGTCGTTTATCTTTCGCTATTCGTTCTCTTTCTTTCCTTGCTCATCTTTCTCTCTCTCTTCTCTTTCTCTCTTTCTCTCTCTATTTCTTCTCTCCCTTTCTCTCGGTCTTTTCTCTTTCTCGCTTTTCTCTTTCTTTCTTTCTTTATCTATTGATTTCTTTCTCTCTTCTTCTCTCTGTCTTTATGTATCTATTTCGGTTCTTTCTCTCTTTCTCTCTCTTTTTCTTGACTCTCTTTCTCTCCTTTCTTCTTTTTCTTTTTTGCTTGCATAACGCATACAAACTTCTCCCAGGCGCCAGTGTAGTAGGTGCAGAGTCCTATTATGGTACCTCTGCTCCTGGGTGGGCAGTTTTTGGACTTTGGGGGGACCTACAGGGAGGAAACCCTATGAGTTGATAGTGAGGTAAGGATAAACTACACTACATGTGTGGGCCGTGTGGGGGGATATAGTTTGGGGTGGACATGCCCTTTACAAGACATTATGAAAGCAACAGCATCTTCCACATATGGGGATTTGTCAGTAACGCGCCATTTTAACTCTAAGAACACACCCACTTTCTATTTGAAATGCCAGATATCGGATGGTGAACCAGAACAGAGCAGTGTTCCAACAGGATACCATGATAAGATTACTGCCAAGGTGGACCACACTGTAGGGTAATAATTTCCTAGGGCTTGGAACGAACAACTGTCTTCACCAGTTTATGAAATTGGTTTCTTCATGCCAGTTATGGGTTACAATTGTTCTTATAACGCTAATTTAGAATTGGGGGCTTGATAACTCATATAATCGCTGTATTCCTTGAAATGGCTCTATGTGACAAAACATTGTATAATATCTCTTAGCTACAGTCTCATATGGTTTTTTTTGTTCAAGTGATTAATTTTCTTCTATATATTTCTGCTTTTAACAGGTTTTGGGCGATTTTTAAAACCTCTCTATCTTATCGCCAAAATAACGATCGTTTCGTGTAATTATACCGATCGTATCGTAAAATAACGATTCGGCTTTTCCGTAACGCTTTGGTATTACCGAATAACGATCGGTATTTACATAACGATCGGTTTTCTGATAACGACGGTTATTTTGCGAAACGATTAACGAGGGTTTTTAAATATCGCGCCTTTGAACTTGTGACAATTGACTGTAAACTACTGACGCCCCCCTTGAGTTGAATTAAACTTCCCTCTATCCTGATCTTGGTAAGCTGTGTCGCTCTATTGCAAACGGCACTTTTATCGAACGTTTTGCCCGCAGCAGCACTTTAAAACCATCCCCGGTATAAATCATTGATTGCGGTTGTAAATTTTTATGTGAACGGAGATCATCAACCGCGACGTGATTTACGGACGCCCGATACCATTGCGGTTATTTTATCTACTGCAATGGTACGTAAGTTTACAACGATTCATCCTATAATGGTCGATCGCTACATGTACATCAGGGGCCCGTGACGGTCCATTCACCATAACACGCTGTATCACAGACTGGACAGGTGGACAGATATTTGGAGAACGAAAGACAGGGGATGGGGAGAATTATAAAGTGTTTTTAAATGGTGTCGTTCCCCAGGGCATATGTTGGTGCTTGTGAGTACTCAGCTACTATATTTCATTCACCACACACATACAGCTGGGTTATCCTAAATACTAAACCGCAGGTGTGAATAAAATGGGATCACGCACATCAAACGCTCGAGGCCAAATCACGCAATCACTTCCCACTGTCAGTGTACAACAGATACCAGTCCCTACTTGTACACACACCCAAGACTCCATGCGGGTTGAGGCGTAAGAGAAGGAGAGGAAAGAAAGAAGTAGAGAGGGTGAATGGAAGGGAGAAGATGAAATAGTAGAATAGAGAGACAGATGCAGAGGTGTTTGCTGGTCAGTGAGAGTATCAGTAATGGGCTCCATCTGGCTTGTGTCCCCAGACAGAACTGGAGTATTGAGGTAATCAGTAACTCAGCCTCCTCCATGCATCATGTTCTGTTTCTCCCAATGGAGGGAACAGGTAAGGATTACTCACTGATAATACCAGACCTACTGGGACCCACTGGACTCACTACCAGAAACCCTGGGTATGTTTAGGGCCAAATAGAACTAGATTGGATAACGGAGAATAACCACAGTGACAGATCATTTCTATAAATTCTCCCATTAGTGTCCCTCTAAGGAGCGGTTAATAACAGTAACAATATTTATCTAAGGGTCATCATATACATTTCCCAGAATGCATTATGGGTCTTTTGCATACTTGCAGCCATTTGTCTGGGCCAATACTATACCTGTATGATTGACCATTTAAATAATTTTAATTAATAAAATGTCATGGTGACCTGATGGCATAAACTAATCAAAGCAAATTAAAAATCATTTCCCGCGTCCTCCAAAATTCTCTCTTATTTCCCCGGTGTATCCACTTCTGTAGATTTATAAATTTCCCATATTGCGATGGAAGACCTGTCAATCAGTAAGTGTATTGACAGCTATATTCATACCCCCACACTGATGTTGAATTACCCTATCCCTGCATCTAACTGTAAACCGTACATAATCTGCCCACCATATACACTAACCCATCGGTATTGTTAATGGACTACTGCCATGGCCAGAGTTTTGCCCATCCCCTAGTTGGTAGACGCTATGCCATTAACATGTGAGAGCAGACATGTTATTTTTCTATGATAGATTAGATAGATAATAGACAGATAGACCAGATAGACGATGTGATAAGAGATAGCTAGATAGATAGATAGATAGATAGATAGATAATAGATGATTAGTAGCTAGATAGATAGATAGATCTAGATAGTGATAGATAGATAGATCGATAGATAGGTAGATAGATAGATAGAAGAAGATAGTAGATATAGATCGATAGATAGACCGATGATCGTAACTAGATAGCTAGATAGATAGATAGATAGTAGATAGACCAAGATATATAGACAGATGATAGATAATAGATAGCATATATAATGATACATAGATAGACAGATGATAGATAATAGATAGCTAGATATGAACCATAGATAGATAGACAGATGATAGATAATAGATAGCTAGATAATAGATAGCTAGATAGATAGCTAGATTGACAGATGATAGATAATAGATAGATAGATAGACAGATATCGATTATAGATAGCTAAATGATAGATAGATAGATAGATAGATAGATTAGATAGAATAGATAGATAGATAGATGATAGATAGAAGATAGACAGATAGACAGATAGATAGATAGACAGGTGAAGATATAGATAGAATATATATTAATAGACAGATGATAGATATAATACTAGATAATGATACATAATAACAGCTGATAGATATCTATAGC
>JAACNH010005012.1:0-21818 GCA_019447015.1 Hymenochirus boettgeri | reverse complement strand
CAGTGTGAAGCAATGTGGAGCAGTGTGAAGCAATGTGGAGCAATCTGATGCAGTGTAAAGCAATGTGAAACAGTGTAAATGAACATAGAGTAAAAGGTAAAGTAGGTGAGGCTTGGTCATCAATGGGTGTTTTGCTGCTAAAACATATAGATTGTATTGGTATACACTAAAATCCATGTATGCCTGACACATTTCTAATGGGCACACATTCTTAATCATAGGCACCTCTGATTAATAATTGATTATGATTAACTCTGAGGCAAGACTGAGCGATGGGTCTGGGGCTGCTGGCACCTGGACCAATTCACCGGTTGGGTGATTTCCATGATTGCAGCAGGATTTTTATACTGATAACTGGTTATTGATAAGGCAGACACCCAGAAGGTAGAGAGGAGGACAAATGTAAAAAGCAATGAGAACCAGTGTGGAGCAGTGTAAAGCAATGTGGAGCAGTGGGAAGCAATGTGGAGCAATATGAAGCAATATGAAGCAGTGTGAAGCATAGGAGGCAGTGTGAAGAACCATTGTGGAGCAGTGTGAGCAATGTGGCGTGGCAGTGGGGAAGCAATGTAGAGCAGTGGGAAGCAATGTGGAACAGTATAAAAGCAATGTGGAGCAGTTTGAAGCAATGTGGAACAGTATAAACAATGTGAGCATTTTGTCAGTGGCCATTGAGCCATTGGGTAGTCTTGTGAACCAATGTTAAGCATTGGGAAAGCCCTGGTTGGAAGAGTGGGGAAGCAATGTGGATACGTGTCAAGCCAAATGTGGAGCAGTGTGAATCAGTGTTGAAGGCAATGTGTGAGCAGTGTGAACGCAATGTGGAGCAGTGTGAACTATTGGAAAGCTGTAAAGCATGTAAGCAGGTGTAAGCAAGGAAGCAGTGTGAACAAACGTTGAGCAGTGTAAGCAATGTGGACAATGTGGAGCAGTAATAAGCAATGTGGACAGTGGGAAGAAATGTGGACAGTGGTGAGCAATGTGGGAGCAGGTGGACTAGCAATCGGAACAGTGTAAAGCATGTGGAGCAATATCAAGCAATGTGAAGCCGTGTGCACATGTGCCAGTTTGAAACAATGGGTAAGCATGTGAAGCAATGTGAACAGTGTGAGCAATGTGAACCATTGTGAAGGCAGTGGTAGAAGCATGGGAGCAGTGTGAAGGCAATGTGATCAATATGAACGCAATATGAAGCACTTGTGAACAATAGGAAGCAGGGAAGCAATGTGGAGCAGGGAAGCAATTGTGGGCAGTGAAGCAATGTAGAGTCAGTGGACGAATTTGACATATAAAGCAATGTGGAGCAGTTTGAAGCAATGTGGAACATATAAAGCAATGTGGAGCAGTTTGAAGGCAGTGGGAGCAATGTGGAGCAATGTGGAGCATTGTGAACAATGTGAAGCAGTGGGAAGCAATGTGGAGAGTGGGAATCAATGTGATAATGTAAATGCAATGTGGAGCAGTGGTGAAGCATGTGAGCAAATGTGGAGCAGTGTGAAGCATGTGTGAGCATGTGAAGCTATTGTAAGCAGTGAAAGCAATGGGAAGCATGTAACAATGGACATGTGAAGCAACGTTACAGTGGAAGCATGTGGAGCAATGTGGAGCATCATAGAGCCAATGTGGAGCCGTGGGAAAACTGTGGAGCAGTTGAAGCATGTGGAGCGTGTGAAGCAATGCGGAGCAGTGTAAGCAATTTGGAGCAATATAAAGCAATGTGACGCAGTGTGAAGCAATGTGGAGCAGTTTGAAACTGGAACAGTGTGAAGCAATGTGAAACAGTGTGAAGCAATGTGAACCAGTGTGAAGCAGTGTAAAGCAATGTGGAGCATGTGAAGTAGTGTAAACAATGTGTGAGCAGTGGGAAGCAATGTGGAGTATTTATAAGCAGTGTGAAACAATTGGAGCAGTGGGAAGCAATGATGAAGCATGGGAAGCAACGTGAGCTTGGAAGCAATGTGAGCAATTGAAGCAATGTGGAGCAATGTAGAAATGTGAGCAGTGTGAAGCAATGTGTAACAGTATAAAGCAATGTGGAGCAGTGGAAGCATGTGGAGGCAATAATGAAGCAATGTGAGCTTTGTGAACAATGTGAAGCAGTGGAAGCAATGTGGATAAGTTAAAGCATGTGGAGCAAGTGGTGAAGCAATGTGGAGCATGTGATTGCAATGCTGTGGCTCAGTGTAAGTCCAAAAGAATAGTGGAGCAGTATAAAGACTGTGGACAGTGTAAAATGTGGAGCAGTGTAAGAATGTGGAGAAGTGGGAAGGATGTGGTCAGTGGGAAGCAATGTGGAGCAGTGTGAAGCAATGTGGAACAGTATAAAGCAATGTGGCGCGTGTGAAGCAATGTGGAGCAGTGTGAAGCAATGTGGAGCATCTGATGTCAGTGTAAAGCATGTGTAACATGTAAATGAACATAAGTAAAAGGTAAAGTGGTTGAGGCTTGGTCATCAATGGTGTTTTTGCTGCTAAAACATATAGATTGTATTGGTATACAACTAAAATCCATGTATTGCCCTGACACATTTCTAATGGGCACACTTCTTAATCATGGCACCTCTGATTAATATTGTATTATGATTAACTCTGAGGCAAGACTGAGCGATGGGTCTGGGCTGCTGCACCTGGACCAATTCACCGGTTGGGTGATTTCCATGATTGCAGCAGATTTTTTATACTGATAACTGGTTTATTGATAGGCAACCCCCAGAAGGTAGAGAGGAGGACAAATGTAAAAAGCAATGAGAACCAGTGTGGAGCCGTTGAAAGCAAATGTGGATCGTGGGAAGCATGTGGATGCAATATGAAGCAATGTGGAGCAGTGTGAACCATGAAGCATGTGAAGCAATGGTGGAGCATTGGGAACCAGTGTGGAGCAATATAAGCAGTGGAGTCATGTGAAGGCAGTGGAAGCAATGTGAGCGGGTACAAATGTGGTGCATTTATCATGTGAGCATGTTGAGCAAATTGGTCACATGTGTGAGGCAATGTGAAGCAGTGGTGAATGCAATGTGAAGCATTGTGAAGCATGTGAACCAGTGTGAAGCAATGTGAAGCGTGTGAAGCAATGTGGGCATTGTGAGCAATGTGAAAACAGTGTGAAGCAAATGGAAGCAGTGTGAAGTCACATGTGAACAGTGGTTAACAATAGAACCAGTGTGAAGCAGTGTAAAGCAATGTGGAGCAGTGGAAGCAATGTGAGCAATCTGAGCGTGTGAACAATGTGGAGCAATGGGAAGCAGTGGGAAGCAACATGGAGCAAGGTGGGAAGCAATGTTGAGCAATATAATCAATGTGGAGCATGGGAAGCAATGTGGAGCAACATGAAGCAATGTGAGCCAGTGTGAAGCAATTTGGAACAGTTATAAAAGCATTTGGAGCAGTTTGAAGCAGTGGGAAATGTGGAGGCAATGTGGAACGTATAAAAGCAATGTGGAGCGTTTGAAGCATGGGAAGCATGTGAAGCAGTGGGAAGCAATGTGAAGAGTGGAAGCAATGTGGATAAGTTAAAGCAATGTGGAGCAGTGTGAAGCAGTGTGAAGCATGGGAGCAGTGTGAAGCAATGTGAACCAGTGTGAAGCAATGAAACCGTGTGAAGCAGTGTAAAGCAATGTGGAGCAGTGGGAAGCATGTGGAGCAATATGAAGCAGTGTGAAACAATGTGAGCAGTGTGAAGCAATGGGAAGCAGTGGAAGCACACATGGGACAGTGGAAGCAATGTTGAGCAATATGAAGCAATGTGGAGCAGTGGGAAGCATTGTGGAGACAAATGAACAATGTGGAGCAGTGTGAAGCAATGTGGAACAGTATAAAAGCAATGTGGAGTCAGTTTGAAGCAGTGGGAAGAAATGTGGAGCATGTGAACAGTATAAACTAATGTGGAGCAGTTTTGAAAGCAGTGGGAAGCAATGTGGAGCAATGTGGAGCATTGTTGAAGCAATGTGAAGCAGTGGAAGCAATGTGGAAGAGTGGGAAGCAATGTGGATAGTGTAAAGCAATGTGGAGGCAGTGTGAAAGCAGTGTGAAGCAATGTGGAGCAGTGTGAAACAATGTGAGCAGTGTGAAGCAATTGGGGCTCATGTGAAAGCCATGTGGAGCAGTGTAAAGGAACTGTGGGAGCTTGTGGGGAACAATTGTGAGGCAGTGTGACGCAATGTGGAACAGTATAAAGCAATGTGGAGGAGTTGTGAAGCACTTGGCGCAGGTGTTAAGCAATGTGGTGCAGGTTGAAGCAATGTGAGCATTTAAGTCAATGTTTACAATCTGATGCAGTGTAAAGCAATGTGAAACGTGTAATGAACATAGAGTAAAAGGTAGGTGAGGCTTGGTCATCAATGGGTTTTTGCTGCTAAAACGTATAGATTGTATTGGTATACACTAAATGCATGTATGCCTGACGCATTTCTACTGGGCAGCCATTCTTAATCATAGCACCCATCTGATTATAATCGATATGATTACTCTGAGACAAGACTGGCGATGCGTCTGGGGCTGCTGGCCCTGGACCATTCACCGTGGTGCTTTCCATGCTTGCAGCAGGATTTTTATACTGATATCTGGTTATTGATAAGGCAGACACCCAAGGTAGAGAAGAGTAGACAAATGTGAAAAGCAATGTGAACCATTGTGAAGCCATGTGGAGCATGTAAAAGCATGGAGCAAGTGTGAAGCAATGTGGAGCAGTGGGAAGCAAGTGGAAGCAGTGGAGCAATGGGAATGCAGTGAAGCAATTGAGCGTTGGGAAGCAGTGTAGCAATATGTAGCATGTGGAGGCATTAAAGCAATGTGGACAGTGTGAAGCAGTGGAAGCAGGTGCAATTGAAAGCAGCTGTGAGCATTGTTTTGCAATGTGAGCATGTGGAACATGGGAAGCAATGTGGATCAGTGTAAAGCAATGTGGAACATTGTAAAGCAATGTGAACAGTGTGAAGCAATGTGGAGCAGTGTAAGCAGTGGGGAAGCAATGTGGGTTGCATATGGCAGCAGATAGTGGAGCATGGTTCAAGCAATGTGAAGCAATTGAACGTGTGCGAAGCAATGTGGATCAGTGTAAAGCATGTGTGAACAGTGAAAAGCAATGTGGAACAGTGTGAAGCATTGTGAAGTCAGCTTGAAGCAATGTGTGTGAACAGATGTGAAGCAAAGTGTGAAGCAATGTGAGCTAATGTGAGCAATGTGGAGCAGTGTGAAGCAATGTGTGCTCATGTGTGAAGCAATGTGGAGCAGTGTAAAGGAATGTGGAGCAGTGTAAGGAATGTGAGCCATTGTAAAGGATGTGGAAGAGTGTAAGGACATGTGTGAAGTCAGTGGAAGCATGTGGAGAAGTGTGAAGCATGTGGAACAATATGAAGGCAAATGTGGAGTCGTGTAAGAATGTGGGCATGTGGGAAGCAATGTGAGGCATGGTGAAGCAATGTGACTGTGTTGGACGCAATGTGGAGCTGTGGGAAGCAATGTGTAGCGGTAAGCATGCGTGGGAAGCAATGTGGAGCTGAAGCATGTGTAGCAGTGTGAAGCACATGTTGACACGTATAAAGCAATGGCATGTGAAGCAATGTGAGCAATTTCCCATCTTAATCATAGGCATCCCATCTGATAATAATTAATTTGATTAACTCTGGGACAAACTGAGCGATGGTGTTCTGGGCGGCTGGCACCTGGACCAATTCAACCGTTGGGGCGATTTCCAGCTTGCAGCAGGATTTTTATACTGAATAACTGGTTATTTATAAGGTAGACCCCAGAGGGTAAGAGAGGAGGACAAAGGGAACTTAATCGTGGCCATATGATCAGTGTAAAACAATATTGAGAGCTGTAAGCATGTGAATCATGTAAAGCAATATAAGCATGTAAACTGCAATGAGCGGCGTAGCAATCAGTGAATCAGTGTAAAGCGATATGGAGCAGTGGTAATCAATAGGAGCAGTGTAAAAGGCAACTATCGTGTAAATCAATGTAAGCAATTACGAGCATGTAAAATATGGGCAGGTGTACAAGCAACGTGATCAGTGTAAAGCGATTATGGAGCAGTGTAAAGCAACGTGACTCGTGTAAAGCATATAGCAGCAGTGCAAAGCAGTATGGGGCAGTGTAAAGCAACGTGAATCAGTGTAAGCGTATAATGGAGCGGTAAAGCAACGGGGCTCAGTGGTTAGCACTGATTCCTTGCATCTCGAATCCTGATTTTCGAATCCAACCCTGGACGATCTGTAAGGAGTTTGAATGTTTCTCCCCGGTTGAGGTGGGGCTTTATTATATATCTAATAGATTGTAGGTGTCAAATAATGTACTTGTATGTAAGCTCTTCAGGGCAGTGCTACGGATGTTGTGTGCATATATACATCCGCAATAATATGGAGATGTAAAGGCAATGTAAAGAGTATAAAGCAAAGTACTGTGAGCGAGCCAGTGGAATCGTTTCAAGCATGTGGTTGCATGGTTGCCTGTTGGAAGGAGTGTTTAATATTAATTTATAGTAACTGCTTATAGTAGATATATGAGTCCATATATTCCTTTTGTATTATGCTTTTTGCTTTTCTACCCCTCCCATTCCACCTTTGAGGGACCTGGGAACGAGCCTGAAACTGTAAGGCTGGGTACACATGGGCTATTTTTTGTCCCAGCGAGCGTCGTGGGCGAGCAAGTGTTTTCGGCCAGGACTAATACCGTTGGTCGCAGCAACAGTGACCACGGCCCGACAGTGCCACATGACCGATCATGTCGGTCCCATAGGAACGTGTGCGATTGGCTTGTTCACAACGGACTGAACCAAGCTCCGACGCCCCACACCATCAATATATTTCCAACGATCCAGGCACTATCGTTCGGAGTTCCCGCCCATAATTATCTGCTGGTGTGTACTCAGCCTAAGGCTGGTACACCACAGAGGGACTTTTTGTCCGACCCAGCCGCTCGCTACGGCCGACATGCTCAAATCGTTTTGTTCGTCGATCCGAACGAACGCCGATGTGGTTGCGGCCCGCCTGCCCCACACCAGCCAATTTTCAGCAGCGCGACCGAAGTGCCGTGAATCGGTCTGCACCGAAAATATTGTCTGGTTCACCTTGGCTTTAGACCTTAATCAGGCTACATTAATGATTCACCTGATGTTCACTCCCTTGTTGCATACCGCCAGTTCATGGCCGTGGACGGTCCTTGTGTATTGGACATAGCAACAAAATTGCCAACATTATCATGCATCCCACATTTCCAAGGAGCCTAATCAATTAAACAATACCCTGGTGTTGTACACAGGATCTTTCATCCAGACAGAAAACAATTGGTCTGATTCTGTTATAACTGGCGGAATGGGTATTACAAATTGTCCAAACGTCATAAAAGTAATTTAACTGGATAAGCCCCCCCCTTACTCTACACAAGGCCTGACTTTACATACTGTGAACTACTGCTTTTCACAAGGCAGATTTTTTTATTTACTGTTCACTACAACATTGCCACACTGAAACAATGAACATATTGAAACAAGCAAAACTATCAACTGGTCACTACTATGCTATAACAGGTGTAAACACAAGTGCACCACGGCTGCACAATTATGCTTGTTATACTGACTGCTTCCAGTCAAAGGATCTTAAACCACCAAGGAGATCCACGGCCGTCTATAACAAGCCACACGCAGGTTTTTGGTTTATTCATAGATGCATTATTGCCTTATATCACAATGAAGCACGAAGTTGGATCACGATAGCTAAGCACTGAATTGGAAATGAAGTTAGCTAACACACCTTTATAAGATATAATTTCGATATTACTCTTTTGTGTTTATAAAAATTTCACTAGCACCAAACCACTACAATTGTCTAAAGAAACAACACTATAAACAGATTTACTTAAAAAAAAATACCTGAGGCACAGTAGGATTGATTATTCCTAAACTCCAATAAAATTTTGTGGCCAGCAGTACGTTTTTCATCTCCAGGTATCCTATGTCCCTGCCCCGGTTACTTTTCATTTAAGATGGTCTCCTTTACTAAACCACCTGTTACCCTGAAAACTACTGACTAACAGTAACAACCATAAAAGTGCAATACACTTGATTGTGTGTTTGGCCTTTTGACCAACTTTTCCAGAATCCATACCCCAAAACAACAAGTTTATAGGCGATCTTTTCAACTAAAGAAAAGATATTCATATAAACACAAGACTCATTTATCCAAAGCCACTGAGCCAAATTTGTTTTGAGATATCTTTTAGTCTTTGCATTCGCGTGCTGGTTTTGCAAAAGACAAACCATGCACCAGTTATTATATTTAACACCAGCTGACAAGGGGTTGCTAAATAACCACAGCCGCACAACACAATTTGAATGGGGATATATACCCAGAGCAACTCCCCAAATGTGTCCTACACACGTAGAGCAAATGGGCTTAATAGGATTATTATTTGTACTGTAGCCTTAAAGCCTCGTACACATGTCGGATCATTTCGTACGCTGTACCCCGACTGAAAATTCATTTCATCCATTCTTTTATAACACGAGTTCTGCCACTGCGCCTGAGCATACACAATGATAGTGATAGATAATTTTCGTTGGTAAAGGTTGTTTACGTGACATACGTTTAAGTATGTTCGGAATATCACGTGACTCGAAATGTTTACACATGTGTATTCGTTCATCTTCCATTACACAACTACTTGATAATCTGCTGACTATATACCAAACAACGACAATCGGCAGAACGAATCGCAATTGCTGATCGACGGAAAAAGCGAGATAGTCGTGGAATCGTTGGTACTAGAAGATTTTGAAGTTTTCATTTTCGCACCAAAGTCCGCACAATGGTTTTTATTACAAGAGTGACTTGTCACCCTTTATAAAACTGCAACAAGGCTCCGCAAAAGCTGACAACAGTACCAATACATTACTTTAGCTTGCAGGTAATTCACAGTATAAGACTTCTCGTAGAAATAGCCCGTGAAGTAAAGTACATTATGACTGTAGTAAGCACATAGTCTATCATTAAAGTCATATAAGGACCAGACATGTTAACAGAACCATCCCTTGGATGATTTCCCCTAGTCCCTAACATTGGGCAATATTCTATGATTGGTAACTAATATTTATAATCAGTAACTATTAGTACTGATTATTTTGGCTTGTATTTGTCTTTATCTTTCTTTAAAGGTTAATATTATGACACTGCATAAACACATAAAATAATATACCCCTCACTAAAGTAATAATATATAACTCTACTATCTACATACTACGGTAATATACCCCCTCACTACTACGATAATAATTACAGTACTCTACATATAACGGTATATACACCTCGCTACTAAATCAATAATATATACACTACTCACACAATACGGTAAATATACACTCAATACTACAATAATATAAACCACTCCTTAAGCACTAATATTATACTCCTCGCGTTAAAATAATAATTTACATTACCTTACTCCTACATGATATTATTATTATATATATACCTTATTACAACAATATATGCACCTACTCTATAATTATATAATAAGTTTACACAACCCAGTACTCCAAATATTATAATCAGCAATCACTAAATATTAATAACCACCTATTTACCTCTCAAATTATTACATATTCACTCCAACTTATATTAATATATAACATACCCTCACTACTTATTCATAATATACTCCTTGTTTTTAATAGATAGATACACTTCACACTACTAAACAATTTGATATAATATATTATACTTCCCTTCATTATACATTATACCCTCGCCTACTATACTAAATTTTATAATATACTCCTCATGAGAATAATATACACCTCACTACTACACTAATATTAATATTTGTACACCTCATTATAATAATTATATACTATACCCTCACTACATATTATACTTACCCCTCATTATAATATGAATATACACCTTACTACTTCATTATATTTAATATTATACACCTGATAATAATTATATAACCCCCACTACTATATAATATTTAGATCTACACCTCATTATAAGATAAGAATATACACCTTCACCACAAAGGGAAATTCAGGTTTTTACTGCCTAATACCCTGCCAAATGAGTGGCTGACTAACCTTGGCTTAGTTATCACCACCTATTGGAAAGAGAGATGTTTTAAAAAGAATACAAGCATGCCAGTCTTAATGCTTTGGTGTATATTGTAGCTTTCAATATTTTTTGCTGGCAATCAGTCGACCCCCCACACACTCTACTACAATCCCATACTGGGTGGCTACTACAACCCGTACTGTCCCATCTTCTGACCATAACAACTGGTGCTTACACACCTTACTGTGTCCCATCTACTGACAATCCCATAACTGGGTGCTACTACACCTTACTGTCCCATCTACTGACAACCCCAAACTGGTGGCTACTACACCCTTACTGTCCCATCTACTGGCAGTCCCATCTTGGGAGCTACTAAACAACACTTACTGTCCCATCTACTGACAACTGCCCCTATGAACGCTATTACAACCCTTATACTGTCCCATCTACTGTCAAGCCCATACTGGGCCGCTACTACAAACCCTTATGTCCCATATACTTACCCCCCTACTGGTTTCTTACTACACCCTAACTGTCCCATCTACTGACAACCCCCATACTATGGGGTGCTACTACACCTAAAACCTGTCCCATCTACTGACAACCCCATACTGGTTGCTACTGACACCCTTGACTGTCCCATCTACTGACCACCCCATCGGGTGCTACTACCACCTTACTGTTCCCAGCTCCTGCCAACCCCGACTGTACTACAACTCCTACTGACCATCCTCCTGACAACCCCATACTGGGCTGCTATTACACCCTTACTGGTCCCATCTTCTGACCATCCCATACTGGGTGCATACTACACCCTTATTGTCCCATCTACTGACAATCCCATACTGGGTGCTACTACACCTTACTGTCCCATATACTGACCACCCCATACTGGGTGCTACTACACCCTTACGTCCCATCTACTGACAGCCCCATACTGAAGGGCTACTACACCCTTACTGTCCACTACTGACAACCCATACTGGTGCTACTACACCCTAACTGTCCATCTACTGGCAACCCATACTGGGGCTACTACACCCTACTGTCCCATATACTGACAACCCATACTGGTTGCTACTACACCCTACTGTCCCATCTACTGACAAACCCAGTACTGGTGCTACTAAACCCTAACTGTCCCATCTATGACAACCCCTACTGGTTTCACTACACCCTTACTGTCCATCTACTGACAACCCCATACGGTGCTACTACACCTTACTGTCCCATCTCTGACAACCCCATACTGTACTACACCTTACTGACCCATCTACTGACAACCCCATACTGGGCTCACTACACCCTTAACTGTCCCATCTACTGACAATCCCATACTGGGTGCACTACACACCCTTATGTAACATCTACGACAACCCATACTGGGCTACTACACCCTACTGTCCCTTACTACAACCCCATCTGGGTGCTACTACACCTATGTCCCATCTGACAACCCCAACTGGGTGCTACTACACCCTTACTGCCATACTGACAACCCCTATACTGGGTGCTACTCAACCCTACTGTCCATCTACTGACAACACACTGGTGCTACTAAACCCTACTGTCCCATCTACTGACAACCATACTGGTGCTACTACACCCTTACTGTCCCATCTACTGACAATCCCAACTGGCTGCTACTACACCCTTACTGTCCCATCTACTGACAACCCATACTGTATACACCCTACTGTCCATCACTGACACCCCAACTGGCTGCTACTACACCCTTACTGTCCCATCTACTGACAACCCATACTGGTGTACTACACCCTAACTGTCCCATCTACTGACAACCCCATCTGGCTGCTACTACACCCTAACTGTCCCATCTACTGACAATCCCATACTGGCTGCTACTACACCCTACTTCCCCATCTACTGACAACCCATATGGGTGCTACTACACACTACAATACCAACATACACCATACTCTACAACCACCAACTACAACCACCCATACTGAAACCCAACTACACTACACCACACCCCCATACACCACACTACACTGACAACTACACAACCTAACTACACCTATAGACACAACTCTACAACAACATACAAAAACACCTACTACACTACACCAAACTATACCCAACTACTACAAAACCACACTACTACACACTACTACAAACTAAACAACAAACCAACCTACATACACAACCCCAATGACAACCTACACAACCTACAACCCATAACAACCTACCACCAACTACTACACCACTACAACCCCTACTGACCTGACAACACCAACTCCTACATACAACACATAACTGACAAAAAATACTACTACAAACAACCCTTACTGTCCCCACTACGGACAACCCCATACTGGGTGCTACTACACCCTTACTGTCCCATCTACCTCAACCCCTACTGGGTGCTACTACACCCTTATTGTCCCATCTTCTGACAACCCCATACTGGGTGCTACTACACCCTACTGCCCCACTACTGACAAACCCTATACTGGGTGCTACTACACCCTTACAGTCCCATCTACTGACAACCCCATACTGGGTGCTACTACACCCTACTGTCCCTTTACTGGCAACCCCATACTGGGTGCTACTACACCTTACTGTCCATCTACTGACAACCTATACTGGGTGCTACTACACCTTACTGTCCATCTACTGACACAACCCATACTGGGTGCTACTACACCCTTACTGTCCCTCTACTGACAACCCCATACTGGGTGCTACTACACCCTTACTGTCCATCTACTGACAACCCCATACTGGTGCTACTAACTACACCTTACTGTTCCATCTACTGACAACCACATACTGGCTGCTACTACACCCTTACTGTCCCTTATGACAACCCCATACTGGGCCTACTACACCCTTACTGTCCCATCTACTGACAACCCCATACTGGGCGCTACTACCACCCTATACTATGCCATCTACTAACAACCCCATACTGGCTGCTACTACACCCTTCTGTCCATCCAGCAGGCTGACCTGGTCTCTATCACATTGCATTATGGGGGTTCCTGAAAGCAATGTATCTAATCAATGGCACATCTATGATGATTTAGACCAATTCATTGCCCACTCACCTGCAGACATGGTCGGATATTGCTGGTCGGTGCCCCCACCGGGATAGATGGATAGAGACCCGGACAGATCCTGACCCTCATCTGGGTAAATGGAATCCGGCAGTAGGGAAGTCATTTCACTTGCAGTTTAATCCAGTAGCTTGACGGTCATAACATCGGTCATGGATCGTTAGCGATCTGATGAGACCCCACACGGCCGACAGTTCCAGCAAGATGGATGAAAGTTAAGATGAACGATCCGGATAACAGGAGGGAACTGTCTGCACGGAGCAGTGGGAGCTGCCACCCCGTTAGGACAGGGTTGGTCCACTGACACCCGGTCAGATAAGGAGCAGTGTGTCCCGGTCTATAACGTGGCTCAGGGATAGGAATAGCGGTTTGCCTGGTATGATCACAGTGACACTGGGCTGAGACCTGCCCCCAGGGATGGCAAACAATGACAACTGAGAGATGGTGGCATTAGATGTGCCCATAGGTTCTGTGGGTGTGATCAGGGGCGGGTAAGTGATCCCCACCACCTGGAGTTATCAGGGGAGTTACCGTTCTCTCTCTCCCAGGATCCTGACGTTCTGTCCGGGGGACTCCGGCTCCTTTTATCTCCGCCCGGGGAAGCTCCAGTGAGTAACTGCCACATATATGGACACACCACTGCCTGGCTCGTGCAATGGAACGTTTAGAGTAGATGGAGGAAGCTGCGCGTGCACGGGACACCCCTCACAGAGCAATTGATTTTGAATTGACTGGGTAACTACTTTGTTTATTACAGGGGACAGGGCTGATTCCAAAACAAACACACCGGTGGACTGGATCCTATATAGGATTTTTGTTTGTTGTTATTATATTTACATAGGGGCTGTTGATTAACTCCAGTAAGCTACAATAATGGATGTGATGCTGTGTGTACTTAGTGCTGGCCAAGTGTCCTAGCCTGAATGTAGGGGCAGTGAGACTAAATAAACAGGACAGGGATAACCACTGTCTGTCTGCAACAAAAACACAATGTATGGCATCGATATCCAGATCAATGTAAAACATTCGATTGAATTGATCGGATTCTGAAGGAAATTTTCTGTGTTTTCAATAGACCGATCGGGGATATCGATTGGTCAATCGTAAAGAACGTGATTGGGCACGACAGAAAAATCCCATCTACCAGAACCTTCCGTAGTTTTCAAGCTGAAATCTATGGAAAATCGCAGACGCAAATTTCGATAGGTTCTTCTGATATTTTGATATTTGATAGTTTCGTCCAATCAAAATTCAATCGTAAAACCATTGGACCTGCCCTTAGTCTCAAACATCAAAAGTGGGTGAATCGATTCATGTCAACAGTTCTGGGTTGTTATTGCATTCCACATTGTACTGTGAAACTCCTAATGCTCCTATTAGCTACAGGTTTAAATTTAGTTACACACAGATTTGATCCCACAGAACATCGTTTGATGGATCAATCAAATAGCCAAAAAATTGACCTGTGGTGCCATTCATTGGATAGACTGTACATTAACTACGTTTGGGGTTCAGTTTTATGAAGAACGGGAGGTAAGGAGCATGTGTCTTACCTCAATAAAACCTGCAGGAGCCGGAGCAATGTTAAGAAATTTACCCGATCTTGCGCTACTCCATGATCTTCCGACAGGTCCCGACGGACTTTGTACACTATGCGCATAGAGCACGAAGTCCATCCGACCTGATCAGAAGATCAGCAGAGGAGCGCAGATTTTTTTAAACCCAGATTTGAAATAATCAATAGATTGGAATATGACCCATGTCTCTCAGGATTAACTTTAGATTAGGCATAGCAGTAGATGCACTGTACTTAGATTTTGCTAATGGCTTTGCTACTTTGCGAATAGGTAACGAATAACCATTGGTTTAAGCTTTGTACACAGGGGGAGCAACCACAGGGGGGAACCAGGAGCCAAGGGGCCCATCTTCCTCCTTTTTTTCCTATGACAGATACAGCCTCCTCCAAAAAACATGTGGATGAAGCACAGATTGGGCCATCATAGTTTTGCTGGGGCGCCCAGTGATTCTAATTACGCCAATGTATGTATCTATAGAGAAATGTAATTTGGAACAACCGTTAGACGATTATTCCATGACAATCTGACGATCCCCACACAGTCTGCTTACCAGTCGCTGAGTAAAGTAGAAGAGATGATGTGTTAGTGATAGTAATGGAAAAATGTACTATTTTTACTGTTTAATAGTACAGGATGCTGTCTGATTAGTGGTATTGCTAGCAGTGCATATATTACATGGCAGGATGTTGTATGGTTAGAAGTACAAGATCCAGTTTAGTAGGTGCTAAAATTCACAACACAAATTTCAATGGTGAAGTCTAGTTCCAAATCTGTAGTACGGGATTACCATCAAGCCAAAGGCATAGTGTTAGGGTAGCTAAAGAAACTAACATAGTACATGATACACTGGGGAATTCCATAACATTAGTACACAACCCACTCTACCCTATGTATTATCAGGGTAGCAGGGTTTTCTCCGCCACTAAGTGGCATAGCCTATGTCGAAAAGGCCAAGTTAAAATTAGCACAAACAATTGAGTGAATCTTAAAGGAACACTAAGCCCCAAAAAACCTATTGCCATTATTTGTATTATCCACACGGGAGGTGAGAACGCTTATTCTCACCTCCCTGTGAATAATATTACGCTCGGGGGCATGCGCCTAAGATAGGGCGCGTGGTCGGACGAGCAGCTGTCAGTTAAGTAGCGCTGCGAGTGGATTGGCGTAAGGTAAGTTCCAGGTCCCCCGAGCGTCCTATTATTCACAGGGAGGTGAGAATAAGTGTTCTCACCTCCTGTGAATAATACAAACGAATGGCAAATAGTTCTTTTTTGGGGCTTTAGGGGAGTTTAGTGTCCCTTTAATGCATGTCCTATGGAGGTGTAAAGACGGGTACACCCAAAGCAAGACTTATGAAAAATGACAGACAGGATCTGCAAGATCCCCTATAGGAAGTCTGCCGCGGTCGAGGGAAATTTTCATTTTTTTCCAAACGAGCGCTCGGCCGACCCAATCAGTACTGTGTGTACCTAGCTGGTCATACTCTGACCAGTATCCCGTGAGGCAGTAAATCTCGCAAAGGGTAAGTATGTGCATTTCTTTTCTACATCGGCCCAACTGTGTTTTATTATAATGCTATAGTGGTGCCATAATTACTAGTTATTTGGGTGTGTAGGATACATTTTGTTTGGTATATAAGATACTGCGTCAGTAAGTTTATTATTGTGAGAAGCCACGTGTAGCCAATGGTAGAATATGCTATTTGTTAGTTATACACAAGGTGGTACGCAGGGGTGGGCAATTAGATTTCCCAGGGGGCCGCATGAGAAACTTGTATTGTCATGAAGGGCCAGACCGATAGTTCAAATCAATTCTCATTATATAGAACCTTATTAGAACTGGATTTACAAAAAAGATTTAATTAATATACCTGGTTCATGGATGTTTTTTATTGTTAGTTGCAATTATTTATAGAAGTATGTAATTTTTAGATCCTTCCTTTAAATTCAATTAATTATCAGGTCATCATTTTTATTTTATTTTTTAATTAACTTAATACAAATCAATCAATTATCCAGCCTAAGACAATTAATAATATTAAGATTTTTTTGGGGTATACCGGTAAGGTTTAGTATTGAGGGCCCAGTCAGGGGCGCCAAAGGCTGCATGGTGGCCCCTGGGCCTTATTTGCCCAGGTCTGTTGTACAGTGGATCTGCTAAGTTAGCTGTAACTATTAGCTATAGTTGCTATTAGGGGCTAATCTGATGAGAGTTCACTTTAGAAAGATGCTGTATGCTAGTAGATGAGGACAGTTGCTGGGACCTTTCATAGATTTCCTAATCAGGTAAATGTGAAAGGCAGATTGCTATAGATGTGTTGGAGTCCACAACCCCCCAGATCATAATAAGGCAGCAGCATCCGGTTTATATGCTTAAACCAAACACCAGTGGAAGGGGGAATCCCGACACATTTAATGACCTGTGACATCACGGGACTCAGAGAGCACCACGGAAACTTGCAGAGAGAGACTGCAAAGAGACTGTCACCAGCTACCTGAAAGGAACATAACGAAAGGAAAATTTTATGTTTACATCATTTTTTGTCTGTTTTTTATCCACTCAAAATAACTTCCACGACTATGATAAATTTACAGCCCACGTTTGGTGTGCATTATAGTGATCTAATGAAGTGAGTGGAATGTCATTCTGGGCATTTTATCACTACTGGACGAAGCAGCAGGTTACAGGGGGCCATTTTTATAAACCCCCGGATCACTTTTTAGCGATACCGCGGTTTTTAATTTCGATACGGTAATAAATGTACATTTACGACTGAACGTTAGTTAATTAACGAACGCCGATTGTAGAATACTGTGCGGTAGTAAACTACCTCAATGGTATTATATGGGGATCGTAAATCTACAATTTCGTTATCGTAATTTATGTATCGGTATCGTAAATTTACGATCTAAACCGATTGTAATGTCCGATCGGTTAAACAATCGTAAATTTATGATACCTATCGTTAAAGTCGCGGTTTTCACTAAAAGCTATTCCACAGCTTTATAAATAGGGCCCTTGGGGCCCTATTTATAAAAGATCGGTATCGTTATCGTAAAATAACGTCGGGTTTTTACTGATAACGACCGTTATTTACCGATAACGACCGTTATTTACCGATATCGCTAAATTTACGGTCGTTATCGGTAAATAACGGTCGTTATCGGTAAAACCCGGTCGTTATTTTACGATAACGATCGGTATTTACGATACGATCTTTTATAAATAGGGCCTTGGGTGTGTTAAATCTCTCTATTTGAAACGTCTAATGCTGGCCATACACATCAATCGTTTTAATCAAATTTCTACAGATATTCCACTGGCCCTAACCCATTTGCGATCGGATCTGTCAGTATTTCTGACATCCAAGATCAGCACAGTAGTGAAAGTAATGTTTGCTTGAACCTGTACTAATTAAAGGGTATCTCACAGGTAAAAAGACATTTTTGGTATTCAATTTTTTGAAGACAGGAGGTAAAGGAGCTGTGTCTACCTCCCATTCTTCAATAAAACCTGCAGGAGCCGGGAGAAAAAGGTAAGGTATTTACCCGATCGCTCGCTACTCCACCACGTAATCTGACAGGTCCCGACAGACTTAGTACGCTATGCCGCAAGTGCGATGCACCATAGAATACAGGAGTTCGTCGGGACCTGTCAGTCTACCGTTGGAGGAGCAGGTCCTTCAATAAAACCGAATCTACCAAATTTTTTTTTACCAGTGGAGATACCCTTTAAGGCAACCTGTAGTGTTACTCTCCTCCCCCTTCTGATCCAGGGCCTAACAATGGGATGACACTCTGCAAGAGTGTGTCCTTTTTCACATGGATAGATCTAGCTTGATGGGGACCAAGCTTGGCGAATACAGCTGTCCTCTAAATAGCAAATTCGCAAGCTTCTCAAAAACTACAGTATATACTAAGATTGATGGAAATTGCAGACCAGACCAATCTATGATCAGGGTTGATTTTACATTAGGTATGATCAGTAGAAAAAGAATCGATTACTAGTCAAACAAAGTGAACATGTAACCTAGAAGAAGGATCATCACCCCTGTCAGATACAAACGTCATTTGTGCAGAGGAGCATATACCATCGATTACCGATATTACCAAACTTTCCAGCACCAGAAACCAGCCTGAGAGGAGTGGACTGATTCCTGAAAAATGGTTACTCCATTGGCTGATCCATAGGAAAATATTTTGGGACAATCGACTATGGCATGGTGCAATAATATATTGACAGAAATTTTGCCGTGTGGACCTATCTCAGTCCAAATTTTATTCAAATTAGTGAAAATTCAGTTGAACATGTTGTTAAATTTCATCTGACCTTGCAGCCTATAACTGACACCAAAAATGTGTGGTGATCTGAGGTCTTTGCCTTGCCATACACACCTGATTGCCTTTAGTACAATAAAAACACAGGCTAAGCTAGAAATGGTGAATGAATCACAATGCAAAAGTAGATGCATGAGGAATCTCTTTCTTTTTAAAAATAAAAATATACTTATCAGGTATAGACTACATATGTCAACCTACTTCCATGTGAAGGTAGTAAATAGTTCATTGGAAGATAGAAATTCATTGAATATCTCTGGCTAAAAACAGCCTCCAGCAACAACCGCCCACCACCAAACTACCGGTTATCAGAGCTACTACCCATTTCTTTTGTTCAACATGTTTCACCAAAAATTTCAATGAGAGTTTCTAAGAAAGATCATCCACCCACTCTTACGTACTGTAAAGTATTGTTGGGACATGCTTGATCGCTCTAAACCTGCAACAGGAACAGATTCCTCACCCAGCCTTTAATACAGCACCAACTGCACCCTAATCCAGAAGGAAGATCAGTTTTTCAATGAAGGTGTAAAGCATAATCAGAAATGTATTCAGTCTGTATATCTGTGAGGAAACAGGATAAAGATGGGAAGAACTATGAGGTTGAAAAAAACTGTTCTGTAAAGTTGTATACATGTCTTTTGCTAAGGCTTTGATACATGGATAGAAAGTTGGTTATGGATAAGATGCAGAGAGTAGTTGTTAATGGGGCTTCATCAATATGGATTAAAGTTGGTGTGACAGGGTTCTGTGTTGGGGCCGCTTCTATTTAATCTATTTATTAATTATTTAGAGGTGGGTATTGTCAGCAAGGTTGCTGTGTTTGCGGACAACACAAAACTTTGTGACCTTTAAACGGACAGTTTCAGTAAATGTAATATCAATATTTGTTAAATTGTTAGTTTGTGTAATGCATACTTAGTTATTCTACATATTCATTCCATTTGAAAAATCAGTTGATTTCATAACCCTTTGCTGTTCCCTGCTGTTGATTATTGTGAGCTGGCATTTCAGGTTCTGCAATGGTCCTTCTTCCCAAATGCACCTAACTTTGGAATGTTTCCTATAGTAACTTCTAACTGATTGGCTGTTGGATGGTCAAACATGCTCAGTTCTCTACGGAGCAACTGAATCAACCCAGGCACTGGTTCAAGGGCAGTCCATACGGTCTCTATAAGGGTCCTGCAAACAGGAAGTCAGTATTTTCGGTTGCATTTATTTATACACAGACAAAATGCTGAATGGGCAAATTAAGGTAATTGGGGATGAAAAAATACTGCCCTTTTTTTTGAAAAGATGTGTATTTGCACTGAACTCAGAGGATTTGCAATTGTTGCAGGTGGGTCTAAATACATTGTCACATTGGGCTGCTTGGCAGATAAGATTCAATGTTGATGCATTTGTGACTTAAAATCCTTGTGCTGTTTTACTGTAATGCTCTGTGTTTGAGTTGAATCTCTTAGTGAATCTTCTGTTGAAAATGGTCTTGGAGTTTTTGGTGGATAACAAACTTAAAGGTAGCAAGCAGCGCCAGGTGGCAATATCTAGGCAAGCAAGATACTGCATTGTTAAAGAGAGGTATGGAATTCAAGGGGAAAAATGTTTTCTCCCTCTTTACAAAGCATTTGTAAGGCTCATTGGGTAATATGCAGTGCAGTTTTGAATACTGTGTACTGTACACAAAGACATCTTGAAACGGAAAGGCTTCAGAGAAGGGCAACTAAATGAATAAGGAGATTAGGGATTTGAATATGAAGACAGATTGGATAAGTTACAATTATGTACGCTGGAGAGAAAGCGCTTGCGTGAGGAATATAATTACTGTCTATAAATACATTAATGTGCCATACAATAAATTCTGGGCATTGTTCATCCAATAGAACATGTTAGAGACATGTGAACTGGAGGAAAAGACATGTAGTCTTCAAGTTCGAAAAGGGGTTTTCAACTGTAAAACTATGGAACTGTCTTCCATGGATGTGGTATCACAGGTTCATGGATAGTTTAAAAAAGCACATGAGTTTAAAAACAAACAGGGAGATGTAATAAAAGTTATTATCGTTAAAATGGTGCTAATTTTCCCCCAACCAATCAGATTTTAGTTTTCAAATGTTTAAAAGATCTATTGGTTGGGGCAAAATTACCACCATTTTAAACATAAGAACCCTGAAAGAGTGGTGCACGATACTAGTATTGTTTAAAGAATAGTTCACTAAAAAGTTGAATATTTCTTAAATGTATCGATTGAAAGACCGGGAGTTTAAGTAACTATCCCTTACATTCCCTTCTTCAATCACATGACCTGGAGTCACGGACGAAGATAGAAGATATTTACTTTACACGCGAACCCTCCGCTGCAGCACTGACAGTATATCTTGCACGATAATGCACGCTATAGTTACTCTGACAGGAGCGGTCGGGGAGTTTCCCAAGCAATGTGGAGCAGTGGGAAGCAATGTGGAGCAATATGAAGCAATGTGGAGCAGTGTGAAGCAATGGGAAGCAGTGTGAAGCAATGTGGAGCAGTGGGAAGCAATGTGGAGCAATATAAAGCAATGTGGAGCAGTGTGAAGCAGTGGGAAGCAATGTGGAGCAGTGGTAACAAATGTGGTGCAATATGAAGCAATGTGGAGCATTGTTAAGCAATGTGAAGCAGTGTGAAGCAATGTGAACCAGTGTGAAGCAATGTGAAGCATTGTGAAGCAATGTGAACCAGTGTGAAGCAATGTGAAGCCGTGTGAAGCAATGTGGAGCATTGTGAAGCAATGTGAAA
>JAACNH010005011.1:0-21820 GCA_019447015.1 Hymenochirus boettgeri | reverse complement strand
CTAACTAGACTGTACTGTACTATACGTATATACTGTACTATCTGTAAACTATCTGTACATCTGTACTTTACTAGACTTACTATGCTGTTACTATACTGTACTACTATACTGTACTATACTGTACTATACTGTACTGTACTGTAACTGTACTTTACTATACTATACTGTGCTGCTTTGCTGTACTGTACTGTACTGTACTATACTGTGCTGTGCTGTATGTACTGTACTGTACTGTACGGTACTGTACTATGTTTCTATGTTACTATTTAGGGATTTATTAATAGTCTAAAACTAACTTAGCCTAGTTATTTAATTAGGCAGTTGTACAAGGGTTAAACATTTTTTTTAATGGTGCCTTTATTTGAATTGTGGGAATATAAAATCCTTCTAAAAGGGTATGTCTACCACCAACTTCTTCTCTGCTCTTATTGGTTGCACTGCAGGGTCTGATGAAAATCCAGAAAATTGAAGAGTAGGAGCCTGTCCAGTTTTGCATCATGGGATTGTGGAGAGGAAGATGTGTGGCATTGCAGTAGTAAACCTCCCTGCAAGTTCTTTTCCTCTTACTGTGGGGTACCTGTAGATTCCTAATGTTGCCAGAACACGGAAGGAGAAGACAGTAGTGTCCGATAAATGCGATGACTTGACTGTGTCCCCAACACCTGTAGTTTGGAACGGGAGTATCAGTCCCTGATAGGATCCTCAGCGCGCTGTGTATGGTTTGGCTTTCAAGAATACAGGAATCGTAGATGGATATCCAAGGGTGACGTTGGGTAGAATATCTGTCCGTCGGTTAATTTCCTCAATAGCAAATATAAAGGCGAATACATGTCGGAGATACTGAATAGAAAGCTAGGAGAGACAAATACAATAAGAAACCTAACTGTATACTTCCCATTTCTAACCCTTTATCTGTGTGTTAATGTGAATAAGATTTCAATATAGATTATAAGAGAAATAAATATTTCTATATGGAGATATTAAGGAGGTGCCAGGTAAAAAGCAGATTAATAAATTAATGTAAAGATGGAATAGATGGGATAAACGAATGTGGGTAGAGCTGTGTATGGGAAAGAAGATGGTATCATGAACCTGCCACACTGGTCCAGGAACAAGGAAGACTACTTACCTTACGTGTATCCAGACTACTTCCTTATCTGTATCCGACTACTTACCTTACCTTTATCCAGCATTCTGACCTTGCCTGTATCTAACTACTTATCTTATCTGATCCAGACTACTTACCTTTCCTGTATCCAGACTGCTTACCTTATCTGTATCCATACTTACCTTACCTGTATCCAGACTACTTACCTTATCTGTATCCAGACTACTTACCTATCTGTATCCAGACTACTTACCTTACCTGTATCCAGACTACTTACCTTACCCATATCCGCATTCTGACCTTGCACATTGTATCCAACTACTTACCTTATCTGTATCCTCATTCTGACCTTGCCGTACCACTACTTCCTTACCCGTATCCTCATTCTGACCTTGCGTATCCAGACTACTTACCTTACCTGTATACAGCATTCTGACTTGCCTGTATCCAGACTACTTACCTTACCTGTATCCATCATTCTGACCTTGCCTGTATCTAGACTACTTACCTTACCCATATCCAGCATTCTGACCTGCCTGTATCTAGACTACTTACCTTACCCGTATCCAGCATTCTGACCTTGCCTGTATCTAGACTACTTACCTACCCATATCCAGCATTCTGACCTTGCCTGTATCCAGACTACTTACCTTACCCGTATCCAGCATTCTGACCTTGCCTGTATCCAGACTACTTACCTTATCTGTATCAGCTTTCTGACCTTGCCTGTATTCAGACTACTTACCTTATCTGTATCCAGCTTTCTGACCTTGCCTGTATCCAGACTACTTCCCTTATCTGTATCATCATTCTGACCTTGCCTGTACTAGACTACTTACCTTACCCGTATCCAGCATTCTGACCTTGCCTGTTATCCAGACTACTTACCTTACCTGTATCCAGCATTCTGACCTTGCCTGTATCCAGACTACTTACCTTACCATATCCAGCATTCTGACCTTGCCTTATCCAGACTACGTACCTTACCCGATCCAGCATTCTGACCTTGCCTGTATCCAGACTACTTAATTTACCCGTATCCAGCATTCTGACCTTGCCTGTAACCAGACTACTTACCTTACCTATCCAGCATTCTGACCTTGCCTGTATTCAGACTACTTACCTTACCTGTATCCAGCATTCTGACCTTGCACTTGTATCCAGACTACTTACTTACCTGTATCCGCATTCTGACCTTGCCTGATCCACTACTTACTTACCATATCCAGCATTCTGACCTTGCTGTATCCAGACTACTTACTGTACTTACAGTACAAAGTATGAAGTATAGTACGTACAGTCAGTATATTAAAGTATAGTATCAACAGTATATACAGTACAGTAAGTACTAGTATTAACATCGTATAGTACAGTCCAGTATAGTATAATACAGTACATTATTGCAGTACAGTAAGTACATTATAGTAACTATAGTACAGTACCAGTATAATATAGTACAGTACTATAGTATAGTAACAGTATCAGTACAGTTCATGTAACAGTAAAGTATAGTATAGTAACAGTCATAGTATATATAGTATAGTACAGTATTTATACGTAATATAGTAGTAGTACAGTATAATCAGTACAGTACAGTATAGTCAGTATAGTATGTACAGTAACAGTATAATATAGTACGTATAGTATTAAGTATAGAATAGCTTAATATGTAGTAATATCGTAAAGTACAATAGAGCATAATATAGTACAGTATAGTCTAGTACAGTACAATTGATAATAAATTATCAGTATAGTATAGTACAGTACAGTATAATATAGTACAGTATAGTACAGTATAGAATATAGTACAGTATAGTACAGTATAGTATGTACAGTAATAGTATAGTACAGTACAGTATAGTATAGTATAGTAGCAGTATAGTATAATACAATACGTATAGTACAGTACAGTATAATATAGTACAGTATAGTATAGTACAGTACAAGTACAGTATAGGTACAGTATAGTACTAAGTATATATAGTACAGTACAAGTATAGTATAGTACAGATCGTACCGTATAGTAGTACAGTACAGTATAGTATAGGTAGTATAGTATAGAAAAAAAAGTATAGATATAGTACAGTATAGTAATAAGTACAACGGTACAAAATAATATAGTACAGTACAGTATATATAGTACAGTACAGTTAGTCAGTACAGTACGTTAGTACAGTAATATATATAGTGTAATAGTATAGTAATAGTACAGTATAGTAACGTATAGTATAGTACAGTCAGGATAGTATCAGTATAGTACGTATAGTATAAGTACAATACAGTATAGTACAGTACAGTATAATATAGAACAGTACGATAAATATAGTACAGTACAGTATAGTATAGTACAGTATAGTACAGTATATATAGTACAGTACAGTATAGTATAGTGTATAGTATAGTATAGTACAGTATAGTACAGTATCAGTATAGTACAGTACAGTATAGTATAGTACAGTATAGTATAGTACAGTAACGTATAGTATGGTACAGTATGTATGTATAGTCAGTACAGTATAGTATTATGTATACTAACAGTATATATATAGTACAGTACACTATAGTATAGTAAGTAGTACAGACACTAGTAGTAATAGTAATAGTATAGTAACATATAGTACAGTAAAGTTAGTATAGTACAGTATATTATAGTAAAGTATAGTATAGTAACAGTATCGTAATACGTAGCAGTAATAATTATGTACAGTCAGTATAGTAATAGTACAGTAAGTACAGTATAGTAGTAAGTACAGTATAGTATAGTACAGTACAGTATAGTACAGTAAACAGTATAGTATAGTACAGTATAGTACAGTATAGTATAGTATCAGTATAATAGTGTACAGTACAGTATAGTACATTACAGTATAATAGTTACAGTACAGTATAGTACAGTAATAGTATGACAGTACAAGTAAACAATAAGTACAGTAACAGTAGGTATAGTATAGTCAGTACAAGTACAATATAGTACAGTACAGTATCAAATATAGTACAGTACAGTATAGTATAGTACAGTATAGTAACAGTAAAGTAAGTAGTATAGTACATAGTATAGTATAGTATAGTACACAGTATCAGTATAGTACGTACAGTATAGTAAGTACAGTATAGTATGTACAGTAAGTATATTACAGATAATATAAGTACAGTTCAAGTATAGTATAGTACAGTACAGTATAGTATAGTACAGTATACATAGTAACAGTACTATAGTATAGTAACAGTATAGTATAGTACAGTAATAGTACAGTATAGTATAGTACAGTATAGTATAGTAACAGTATAGTATAGTACAGTACATTATAATATAGTACAGTATAAGTACAGTATAGTATAGTACAGTATAATATAGTACAGTAGTATAGTACAGTATAGTATAGTACGTACAGTATAATATAGTAGCGACAGTATATAATAGTACAAAGTACAGTATAATATAGTACAGTACAGTATAGATATTAGTCGTATACGTACAGTATAGTATAGTACAGTATAATTGTAGTAAAGTACAGTATAGTACAGTACAGTATACTAGTACGTACAGTTAGTCATAGTACAGTATAGTATAGTAAGTACAAGTATAATATAGTACAGTACAGTATAAGTATAGTACAGTACAAGTTAATATAGTAGTACAGTCAGTATGTAAGTACAGTACAGTATATAGTAACAGTACAGTATAATATAGTACAGTACAGTATAGTATAGTACGTAAGTACAGTAAAGTCTACGTATATATGTATAGTATAGTATAGTACAGTACAGTATAGTACAGTACAGTATAGTAACAGTACGTATCAGTTAGTACAGTATAGTATTATACAGTATAATATAGTACATATCAGTATAGTATAGTACAGTACGTATAGTATCTTACAGTATACTATAGTAAGTACAGTAGTATAGTAACAGTATAGTATAGTACAGTATATACAGTACAGTATAGTACTATAGTATGTACGTCTAGTATAGTACAGTACAGTTAATCAGTCACAGTATAGTATATACAGTAAGTATAGTAGCAGTATAATATAGTACAGTACAGTCATAGTACAGTCATAGTATCGTAACAGTACGTATAATATAGTACAGTACAGTAATAGTATGTACAGTACAGTATAATATAGTACAGTAACGTAAAGTAATAGTACAGTATTAACAGTACAGTAATAGTACAGTATAAGTTGTAGTACAGTACAGTATAGTACAGTACAGTATAACAGATAGTAACAGTACAGTATAGTATAGTACAGTATAGTATAGTAAGAGTACGTATAAATATACAGTACAGTAGGTATAGTACAAGTACAGTATAGTAAATCGTACAGATACAGTACAGTACGTATAATATAGTACAGTACAGTATACGTATAGTACAGTAATAGTAATAGTATAGTACGTATATATGTACAGTACTAGTAATAGTACAGTACGTACAGTAACAGTATATTATAGTATATTATAGTATAGTACGTAAGTATAGTACAGTATAATTGTACAGTACAGTAGTAGTATAGTACAGTATAGTATAGTAACAGTATAGAATAAGTACAAGTATAATATAGTACATATATAGTACAGTACAGTATAGTATAGTATAATATAGTACAGTATAGTACAGTCCGTATAACATAGTAAATGGCATAGGACTCTGGCAACGTAATGGTACTCAGTTGTGTTACTATGGACACTTACAAGAAGGTATGATGCACACTGTTATACAGAAAGTTCTTTTAAGTACGCATAAACAACTGTAAACAGTGTCATCATTTTTTTTGCTGTAAGTATAATACAGTATAGTACGTGTACATGTAATCGTACATTATAGTACAGTAGTATAGTACAGTATAGTATAGTACAGTATAGTATATATAGTACAGTATGTCTAGTACAGTAAAGTAGTAAATAGTACGTTAGTACAGTAATATAGTATAAAGTATAGTATGTTACAATAGTATATAGTAACAGTTATATGTACAGTATAGTAAGTATAAGTAACAGAGTATAGTACAGTATAGAATGTACCGTCAGTAATAGTATTGCTAGTACAGTATAGTATATACAGTGGCAGTATAGTACTTAATATTACAGTATACTATAGTACAAAATAACTACAGTATAGTACAGTACAGTAACATTATAGTCGTATGAATAGTACAGTATAGTACAAAGTTTTCAGTACAGTATAGTTACTAATTAATAGTACAGCAAAGTACAGTATAGTACAGTAACAGTACATATAGTACTCAGTACAGTACAGTAATAGTATAGTACAGTATATTGCAGTTAGTAATCGTAAATACAGTGCAAAGTATAGTATAGTACAGTGCAGTAATAGTACAGTATAGTATAGTAACAGTAGTATCAGTACAGTATAGTACAGTAAGTATAGTACAGTATGTATAGTACAGTACAGTAATAGTACGTATAGTCTACAGTATAGTACTATTGTACGATATAGTATAGTACCTAAGTAATAGTACAGTACGTAATGTCACAGTCAGTACCGTACAGTATGTAGTCTAGTATAGTATAGTACAGTATAGTTAGTCACATTATAGTATAGTACAGTACAGGTAATAGTCAGTAGTACAGTACAGTATATAGTACAGTATAGTACATAGTATAGTACAGTATAGTATAGTACAGTATATGTATATATAGTACAGTATAGTACAGTAAGTATAGTACATGACAGTATAGTATAGTACGTATAGTACAGTATAGTATAGTACAGTAATAGTAACCGTCATATGTTAGTACAGTATAGTCAATAAGTACGTCTTATAGTACAGTAAGAGTGATAGTCAGTATAGTCAGTACAGTATAGTAACAGTATACGTATAGTATAGTATAGTACGTCTAGTATTAGTAATAGTACAGTACAGTACAGTATAGTATAGTAACAGTATAGTATAGTACGATGTAGTATAGTACGTATAGTGAGTATAGTACAGTCTAGTATAAGTCATAGTACAGTTAGTATAGTACAGTATACATAGTAGCATATATAGTAATAGTGGTATAGTACATTATAGTTGTCATATAGTATAGTACAGTATAAGTATAGTACTAGTAGTACAGTCGTACCAGAACAGATAGTACAGTATATTACAGTACAGGTATAGTACGTATAGCAAGTTATGTATTAGTATAGTACAGTACATGAATAGTACGTTGTTGTCTAGTGAGTGTACCATATAGTACGTAATTAGTCATTATAGTACAGTGCATACAGTCGTACACGTATAGGTACAGTACAGTATAGTCCAGTATAGTACAGTATGTAGTACAGCATAGTAGAGTATACAGTAATAGTACGTAGTATCAGTCCAGTCTAGTATAGTATATATACAGTATAGTATAGTACAGTATAGTATATCTGTTGTATGTTCAATTAGATCAACTGGAACTTGTAGTTCTTGAAGACCGTTTCGCTAGTCATCCGACTGGATCTCATCAATTCAGATGACTTTGTACAAGAATCTGTGGCAATTATGTACCCTGAAAATCCCATTAGCATATCACCACATCCCAGGTGTTAAGGTGTGATTAGATAGTGGCTAAGAGGTGTTATAGGAACGCCCAGAGTAAGGTGTTAAAACAGCATTGTACATGGCAGCACAGTTGGTGTCGAACCCCCCCACCTCTATTTAGGCTTGGTTTCTTTATTTCACATAAATGGCCTCCTTAAACACCTCTCTTGAACCAGTCACGTTCGTCGCCATTATGTTAACATTACAACTTCAAAGGTATGTCCTTTATCCTTAAGATGCAGGTACAACGGCTAGTCCATGCAGTATACGTCTGATTCCACGGTTAAAGGCATCAGAGCCAAACAGATACTGCAAAGCTCAAACACAGCTCCTAAGTGAACGGGTACACAGACCCATTTTACATTCGTTGCTTTATGCACAACCTTAGTCAACTAGAACAGAACCTGGCTCACAGCTACCTGTGTTCCCATCTGGGAAAGATTGATGGAGTTCACCAACACAAGCACAGCTTTCTCAGCACTGTAAAGGTGAACAAAGGGAACAGAACAAGTTCTCTATTCTGTCATCCCAGAACACCCCCAGAGGAAAACAACTACCTGGATACAAAAGGAGGGAAGTGTCACTTCATCAAACAAGGAGAATGGGTGAAACTTGTCTAACAGGACCCTGACCTCCAGAAATGGAAGTCCTTGCTAAGGGCTTGAATTTTGCCATCCCTACTAAGCCATCACTGTGGTGGATATTAAGAGCAGCCACAGAAGCCTCTATCCACAATAATAAGTATCACAGAGTGAGGCACACCAACTTAGCCTTAGGTATCTGCCAAGCCGTAGCCAGTGCTAAACCTCCTCTCATCTAACCTGACCACACAGGAAAGAGAGCCTTAACATCCCTCAAGAAGATCCAGTATCTCCATTCTCCATCACCGGCGAACAAGGGAAGATCAGCACAGGTACTCAACACACACCTCCAACTATACCATGATAAGGTGACCTGCTCCTGGCCGATAACACACTATGAGGGCTTTAACAAGGGATCCCACCAGCCTTTACAAGAAAGAGGCATACACTTACTACAACAGCTTCAAAAGGATTAAGCCATTGACCGAGCAATGTATCATCGCCTCTACCCTGGGTGAGGCACATCATGCATATATGGACTCCCAAAGATACATGGAAGGGGCCCCACTAAGACCTATAGTCAGGCAGCATCAACTGTAACATACAAGGTGGCAAAATATCTATGCTATCATCTTAGGACCATTGGTGGGAAGTTCTAAGTCATCACATCCAGAACTCCACTCCGAGATTTCACCAACAAGATTGAAGATAATATTACTCGTTGTAGAAGAAACTATGGTGTCCTATGATGACAATCTCTCTTCACTTGTAACCCACCAAGGAGGGCTGTTGACACATGGTAGAAAAACGTCTGGGCCAAGACGGAGCACTCTACCACTACCAGCAGAACTGATCTCAACCCAGAACAGGTTGTTTCCTGTTGGACTTGTGCCCTGAATACCCCACCTCATGTTCCAATACAGTGATAGTTCTATAGCAAAACAGGATGTGCTATGGGATCTCCAGTTTCCCCTATTGTGGCCAACCTTTACATGAGATGATAAACCAGGCGCTAATAAACACTTTAAGGCTGCACCTCAGCCACTGGTCAGAATGTTGATACGAAACCGTGGGTTAAAATCCCCAAAGAAGTACAACTTTCACAGACACACTTAATCGTGCGTAGACCCAAATCAAATGTACAAGGGAGATACAACAACACACCTGGCTTTCCTGACTGCTTGGTAGAAGTCAGGGAGAATGGAAACTGGAAGTAGAGGTTTACAGAAAACCAACACACACAGATCAGTATTTGATGTTTGACCTCCCACCACGCCCCCTTTAGATCACAAACTGGGTGTCATCACACCCTGCAACACAACCGAGAACATCCCCCCACTAGCACAGAGCCGAGAACATCCCCACGACACAGAGCTGAGAACATCCCCACTAACACAGAGCTGAGACAATCCCCCAACTAGCACAGAGCTGAGAACATCCCCACTAACACAGAGCCGAGAACATCCCACTAGCACAGAGCTGAGAACATCCCACTAGCACAGAGCTAGAACATCACCCCACTAGCACAAAGCTGAGAAACATCCCCAGCTTAGCACAGAGCTGAGAACATCGCCCACTAAGTCACAGGAGCCGAGAACATCCCCACTAGCACAGAGCCTTGAGAACATCCCCACTCAGCACATCAGCCGAGAACTCCCCACTACCACCGAGCTGAGAACATCCCCACTGGCCCACTAGCACAGAGCTGAGATCACACAGCACCCACAGCACAGAGCTGAGAACATCCCCACTACACAGAGAACAATCCCCCTAGACAGACTGAAACATCCCCCTACACAGAGCTGAAACATCCCCTACACAGAGCTGAAACATCCCCACTAGCACAGAGCCGAGAAACATCCCGCCACTAGCAACCAGAGCTGAGAACTCCCCACTAGCACAGAGCTGAGAACATCCCCACTAGCACAGAGCTGAGGACAATCCATCTAATCCCCACTAGCACAGAGCTGAGAACATCCCCTAAGCACAGAGCTGAGACATCCCCACTACACAGAGCTGAGAACATCCCCACTAGCACAGAGCTGGAGAACATGTACCCCACTAACACAGAGCTAGAACATCCCACTACCAGCCTGAGAACATCCCCACTAGCACAACCAGGCACGAGTGAGAACATCCCCACTAGCACAGAGCTGAGAAAATCCCACTAGCACAGAGCTGAGAACATCCCCACTAGCACAGAGCTGATAACTCCCCTAGCACAGACTGAGAATATCCCACTACACTAGCACAGAGCTGAGAACATCCCACTAGCACAGAGCCGGAACATCCCCACTACACAGAGCCGAGAACATCCCCACTAGCACGAGCCGAGACACCCCTAGCAACCGAGCTGAGAACATCCCCACTAGCAAGAGCTGAGAACATCCCCACTAGTCAAGCCTGAAGAACATCCCCACTACACGCAAGCGAGAAACATCCATGCACAGGCGAACCACTAGCCAGAGCTGAGAACATCCCCACTAGCACAGAGCTGAGAACATCCCCACTGCACGGTAGAAACAGCCATGAAGCTGAGAACAATCCCCACTAGCACAAGAGCCGAGAACAATCCACTAGCACGAGACCGAGAACATCCCCACTAGCACAGAGCTGATAACATCCCACTATGCACAGGCCGAGAAACATCCCCACTAACAGAGATCGAGAACATCCCCACTAGCACATACTGAGAAATCCCACTAGCACAGAGCTAGAACATCCCCAGCTAGCACAGAGCTGAGAACATCCCCAATGCGCTTGCACTCTATACAGAGTGAGAACATCCCCACTAGCACAGAAGCGAAGAACTCCCCACTAGACACATAGCGAACATCCCCACTAGCACAGAGCTGAGAACCATCCCCCACTAGACACAGAGCCAGAACATCCCCCTAACACAGAGCCGAGAAAATCCCTCCCACTAACAAACACGAGCAGACATCCCCACTACAAAGGCTGAGAACTCCCAATAGCACAGAGCTGTAGAACCATCCCACAGCACATGAGAAACACACTGAAGACTTGAGAAACATCCCCACTAACACAGGCGAAATCCCTACACAGACTGAAAATCCAGCACAGAGTAAACATCCCCACCTAACACAGAGGCCAGAACATCCCCACTACACAGAGCTAGAACATCCCACTAGCACAGTAGCTGAGAAACATACCAGAGCGAACTCACCATAGCACAAGGCCGAGACCATCCCCACTTAGCACAGAGCCTAGACCAGAACAATCCCCACTAGCACAGAGCCGAGAACCATCCCACTAGCTAGGCAACATACCAAAGCACAGAACGAGTGAACATCCCACTAGCCAGGCTGAGAACATCACCCACTACAGAGCTGAGAACTCCCCACTAGCAACGAGCTGACGAACATCCCCACTAACACAGAGCTGAGAAAATCGCCCACTAGCACAGAGCTGAGAACATCCCCATGCAGGATAACCCCACCTAACACAGAGTAGACATCCCCACAGAGAGACTCCCCACTAGCACAGAGCTGAGAACTCCCCACTAGCAACAGAGGCTGAGACAATCCCCACTAGCACAAGCCGAGAACATCCCCACTACCAGAGCCCCCGATAACATCCCTCACTAGCAACAGGAGCTGAGTACAATCCCCGCTAGCACAAATCTGAGAACCTCCCAACTCGCACAGAGCTCTGTACTATGCTGTACTATGCTGTACTGTACTATACTGTACTATACTGTACTATGCTGTACTATGCTCGTGACTTTTTATGGCTGTTTCATTGGTCATTAATAAACAATCTGGTAGTTTCTCACAAAGCGAAGTGATACAAGTCTGGTATTTCACTAAAGGTAATTGGTGTAAGGTGTTTGTTCATCTGTTGAGAACGCTGTAGTTGGAATTCTCCGGGACGTTGTTTTATGGCAGGTTCCTTTGGTCGTATTATAAAAGCTGGGTGAGTTGTCCAAAACGTAATGGTACAAGTTACTGGGTGATAGATATTAAATTAGTGGGAAAGGGTTTGTTGTTGAGAACGTAAAGCATGGACTGTCTTCGTGGACGTTGTTATGGCAGGTTCATGGTCAGTTTAATAAAGCTGGATGAGTTTCTTCACAAGGAATGTTACAATTTACTGGTATTGATACATAAAGTAGAGTTGGGAAAGGGTTTGTCACTGTAAACGTAAAGCTATTGGAACTGTCTTCCGTGGACTGTTATGCAGGTCATTGGTCAGTTTAATAAAAGCTGGATTTAGTTTTCACAAACAAGGAATGTTACATTTACTGGTATTGATTTACATAAAGTAGAGTTGGGAAAGGGTTTGTCACTGTAAACGGTAAAGCTATGGAACGTCTTCCAGTGGACGTTGTTTAGGCAGGTTCTTGGTCAGTTTATAAAAAGCTGGATGAGTTTCTACAAACAAGGAAGTTACAAGTTACTGGTATTGATACATAAGTAGAGTTGGGAAAGGGTTTGTCACTGTGAGAACGTGTAAGCTATGGAACTGTCTTCCGTGGACGTTTTTGGCAGGTTCATTGGTCAGTTTATCATGGGATGTTTCTACAGGAATGTTCAAGTTATTTATTATACTAAGTAGAGTTGGGAAAGGGTTTGTCACTGTGAGAACGGTGCTATGGACTGTCTTCCAGTGGACGTTGTTTGGCAGGTTCATTGGTCAGTTTAATAAAAAGCTGATGATTTTTCTCAAAACAGAATGTTACAAGTTACTGGATTGATACATAAAGTAGATTGGAAAGGGTTTGTCACTGTGAGAACGGTAAAGCTATGGAACTGTCTTCCAGTGTGGACTTGTTATGGCAGGTTCATTGTCAGTTTAATAAAAGCTGGATGAGTTTCTCACAACAGAATGTTACAAGTTACTGGTATGATACATAAAGTAAGTTGGGAAAGGGTTTGTCACTGTGAGACGGTAAAGCTATGGAACTGTCTTCCAGTGGACGTTGTTATGGCAGGTTCATTGGTCAGTTTAATAAAAAGCTGGATGAGTTTCTACCCAAGGAATGTTACAAGTTGGGATTGATACATAAAGTAGAGTTGGGAAGGTTTTGTCACTGTGAGAACGGTAAAGCTATGGAACTGTCTTCCAGTGGACGTTTTGTTATGGCAGGTTCATTGGTCAGTTTAATAAAAGCTGGATGAGTTTCTACAAACAGGAATGTTACAGTTACTGGTATTGATACATAAAGTGAGTTGGGAAAGGGTTTTGTCACTGTGGAACTGTAAGCTATGAACTGTCTTCCAGTGGACGTTTGTTATGGCAGGTTCATTGGTCAGTTTAATAAAAGCTGGATGAGTTTCTACAAACAAGAATGTTACAATTACTGGATTGATACATAAAGTAGAGTTGGGAAAGGGTTTTGTCACTGTGAGAACGGTAAAAGCTATGGAACTGTCTTCCAGTGGACGTTGTTATGGCGGTTCATTGGTCAGTTTAATAAAAAGCTGGATGAGTTTCTACAAACAAGGAATGTTACAAGTTACTGGTATTGATACTAAAGTAGAGTTGGGAAAGGGTTTGTCACTGTGAGAACGGTAAAGCTATGGAACTGTCTTCAGTGGACGTTGTTATGGCAGTTCATTGGTCAGTTTAATAAAAAGCTGATGAGTTTCTACAAACAAGGAATGTTACAAGTTACTGGTATTGATACTAAAGTAGAGTTGGGAAAGGGTTTGTCACTGTGAAAACGTAAAGCTATGGAACTGTCTTCCAGTGACGTTGTTATGGCAGGTTCATTGGTCAGTTTAATAAAAGCTGGATGAGTTTCTACAAACAAGGAATGTTACAATGTACTGGTATTGATACATAAAGTGAGTTGGAAAGGGTTTGTCACTGTGAGAACGGTAAAGCTATGGAACTGTCTTCCAGTGGACGTTGTTATGGCAGGTTCATTTGTCAGTTTAATAAAAGCTGGATGAGTTTCTACAAACAAGGAATGTTACAAGTTACTGGATTGATACATAAAGTAGAGTGGGAAAGGGTTGTCACTGTGAGAACGGTAAAGCTATGGAACTGTCTTCCAGTGGACGTGTTATGGCAGGTTCATTGGTCAGTTTAATAAAAACTGGATGAGATTTCTACAAACAAGGAATGTTCAAGTTACTGGTATTGATACATAAAGTAGAGTTGGGAAAGGGTTTGTCACTGTGAGAACGGTAAAGCTATGGAACTGTCTTCCAGTGGACGTTTGTTATGCAGGTTCATTGGTCAGTTTATAAAGTGGATGAGTTTCTACAAACAAGGAATGTTACAAGTTACTGGTATTGATACATAAAGTAAGTTGGGAAGGGTTTGTCACTGTGAGAACGGTAAGCTATGGAACTGTCTTCCAGTGGACGTTGTTTGGCAGGTTCATTGGTCAGTTTAATAAAAGCTGGATGAGTTTCTACAAACAAGGAATGTTACAAGTTACTGGTTGATCTAAAGTGAGTTGGGAAAGGGTTTGTCACTGTGAGAACGGTAAAGCTATGGAACTGTCTTCCAGTGGACGTTGTTATGGCAGTTCATTGTCAGTTTAATAAAAAGCTGGATGAGTTTCTACAAACAAGGAATGTACAAGTTACTGGTAATTGATAACATAAGTAGAGTTGGGAAAGGGATTTTCACTGTGAGAACGGTAAAGCTATGGAACTGTCTTCCATGGATGTTGTTATGGCAGGTTCATTGGTCAGTTTAATAAAAAGCTGGATGAGTTTCTACAAACAAGGAATGTTACAATTACTGGTATGTACATAAAGTAGAGTTGGGAAAGGGTTTTGTCACTGTGAGAACGGTAAAGCTATGGAACTGTCTTCCAGTGGACGTTGTTATGGCAGGTTTCATTGGTCAGTTTAATAAAAGCTGGATGAGTTTCTACAAACAAGGAATGTTACAAGTTACTGGGATTGATCTCCCTTACTTGGGAAACTGAAATAAGAAATTACTTCTTGTTTCTTAGATTTTGTGGGCAATGCTATACATATAGCATGAGACTGCAAGTTGCCTTCTGTTAAGAAGGTGTTTCTCTGCTTTTATTCTAGTGAAGGTCTTGCTTCTTTTGGCCCCTCTCCCTAGCTTTCTAGCTGCCTTTTTACTGACGCCCAAGTCCTACACATAGACCCATGAATCTGTATCTTGCAGCTGACGAGATCTACAGATTGAACACGTAGTGTCTGCAGGTCAGATGATTGCTTAATATAAGCTTTATTGCATGTTATTAGCCAGCGGTTCTGGACACATACATTAGTAAGGGACATAAGGATGTATGCACTCTCCGCCCCTACTCTGGGAAACATGGGATAAAAATTACTTCGTTTCTTAGCTTGTGGCAATGCTTTCATATAGCATGAGACTGCAAGGTGCCTTCTGTTTAAAATGGTGTTTCTCTGGTATTGATACATAAAGTAGAGTTTATGAGTCAGGAAGGAATTTTTCCCCCTTCATAATTTAGTGGGGGTTTTTGCCTTCCTTGGATCAACAGTTAGGCAGGAAATGAGGATATTGCTAGATGGGTTGGACTGGATGGACTTGTCTTATTCAACCTCAATACTATATACACTGACTGTACTTACTGTACTATCTGTACTGTACTATATACTGTACTATACTGTACTGCACATACGTACTATACTACGTACGGTACTGTACTGTACTATCTGTACTGTACTATACTGTACTGTACTACTGTACTATACTATCGTACTATACTAACTGTACTATACTATACTACTATACTGTACTGTATATACTATACTATACGTAGCTATTACTGTACTGTACTATACTACTGTACTTACTGTACTTACTAGCTTGTACTATACTATAGTACTATACTATACTGTACTATACTGTACTATACTGTACTGTACTTACTGTACTGTACTATAACTATACTATCGTGTACTACTGTACTATACTATACTATACTATACTGTACTATACTATACTGTACTGTACTGATACTTTACTGTACTATACTACTCTGTACTATACTAAACTGTACTATACTGTACTGTAACTTTAACTAACTGTATCTGTACTGTATATCCGTACTATACTGTACTGTACTTGCTGTGCTGTACTGTACTGTACTGTACTGTACTATACTGTACTATATATGTACTATACTTACCTGTACTTTCTGTACTATACTATACTATACTGTACTATACTGTACTATACTGTACTATACTATACTGACTTTACTGTACTATACTATACTATCTGTACTATACTGTACTATACTGCACTACTAACTGTACTGTATATACTAACTTTACTGTACTGACTTACTATACTGTACTATACTGTACTATACTATACTATACTGTACTATACTTACTAACTGTATATACTATATACTGTACTTACTATACTGTACTGTACTATATTGTACTGTACTATACTATACTGTCACTATACTAACTGTACTATACTGTACATACTATACGTACTGTACTATACTATACTATACTGTACTGTACTGTACTATACTGTACTATACTGTACTGTACTGTGCTTGTACTTTTTCTGTACGTACTGTACTATACGTGTACTATATCTATCTGTACTACTGACTATACTTACGTACTTACTATACTGTACTATACTACTTCTATACTGTACTGTACTATACTATACTTTACTTACTTTACTGTACTATACTATACTGTACTGTACTATACTGTACTTTCATACTATACTGTACTACTATACTATCTGTACTATACTATACTGTACTGTACTATACTGTATTATACTGTACTACTGTACTATACTGTACTATACTAACTGTACCTATACTGTACTGTACTATAACTATACTAAACTATACTGTACTGTACTGTACTATACTATCATACTGTACTATACTATAACTGTACTTTATACTGTACTGATACTATACTATACTGTACTATACTATACTGTACTATGCTGCACTGTACTATAACTGTACTATACTATACTTTACTGTACTATACGATACTGTACTATACTGTACTATATTTATACTCTACTGTACTATACTATACTATACTTTACTGTAACTATAACTATACTATACTTTACTGTACATACTATACATACTTTACTGTACTATACTATAACTGTACTATACTGTCTGTACTATATGTACTTTACATAATATACTTACTGTACATACTATACTGTCTATACTATACTACGTACATACTGTATTATACTGTACTGTACTGTATCTATACTATACTGTACTATACTATACTGTACTGTACTGTACTATACTGTACTATACCTGTATTATACTGTACTGTACTATACTATACTGTACTATACTGTACTATACTGTATTATACTGTACTGTACTATACTAACTGTACTGTACTGTATATACAGTACTGTACTATACTGTACTGTACTGTACTGTACTGTACTATTCTGTACTGTACTGTACTATTCTGTACTGTACTGTACTGTACTATACTATTCTGTACTTACTATACGTAATAGTAACATGTATTAAGGTGAATTAAGACATACGTCCATCAAGTCCAACCTATTCACTTTTTTTTTTTTTTTTTTTTTACCCTACCTAACAGTTGATCCGAGGAAGGCAAAAAACCCCAGCTAAAAAGGGGGAAAAAATTCCTTCCTGCCTCCAAACGGCAATCGGAAAGTATCCCTTGATCAACCGATCTATGCATTATACCAGTAATTCTCATATTCTTTAGTTTTAGAACTTCCAGCCTTTTTTAAAGTTATTCAATGATTGCCATTACCACCCCTGCTGGAAGACAGTTCCACAGTTTCACCGTTCTCACTGTAAAGAAACCTCTCCTAACTTGAAGTAAACTTCTTTTCTTCCAACCTTAAGGATGTCCACGAGTCCTCTGATATGACCTATTAGTGAACAATGCACCAGAGAGTTCACTGTATGGGCCATAATATATTTGTATGTTATCATGTCCCCACGCAACCGCCGCTTCTCCAATGTAACAGCCCTAACTTGTCTAATCTGCCTGCATATTCAAGCCCCTCCATCCCCTTATTAATTTAGTTGCCCTTCTCTGAACTGCCTCAATTTCCAAGATGTCCCTTTTTATATGGGATTCCAAAACTGCACCGCATATTCCAATGAGGCCTTACCAGTGCCTTGTAAAGAGGGAGAATAATATTTTTCTCTCTTGATTCCTTCCCCTCTTTACAAGAACATATCTTGCTAGCTCTAGCTGTTGCTACCTGGCATTTTTTTTGCTACAGCTAAGTCTGTTATCTACCAGAACCCCACATCTTTTTCCATTTCAGATGCACTTAACACAGAGTTATTTATGGTGTAGGGGGCACAGGGATTATTAAATCCCAAATACATCACCTTACATTTATCCAATTGAATCTCATCTGCCATTCTGCTGCCCATTTTGAATATCTCTCAGGTCTGCTTGCAGCCACTTGCACATCATTGGAGTTTCCAAAGCTCTGCATAATTTAGTGTCATCAGCAAACACAGAGACCTTGTTCTCAATGCCCCTCAAGTCATTTATAAACAGATTAAACAGAAGCGGCCCCAGTACAGAACACGAAACTCCGCTTAGAACTTAGCCCACATAATGTAGCTCCATTAACCACCACTCTCTGTTTGCGATCCAATACAGTTTCTCTATCCATGAACAAATGTTTTCTTCAAGGCCAACAGTCCTCAGTTATACTTAGTCGCCTATGTGGCACAGTATCAAAGGCTTTTGCAAAATCCAAATATACCACATCCACTGCTGTGCCAGAGTCCAACTTCTTACTCACTTCTTCTAAAAACCAATTAAATTTGTCTGACTCATGACTATTCCCATAAATCCATGCTGACTACTACTAATAAGATGATCTCTGGAGACAAAGTCAAGGATATGATCCCTTAACAAGTTCCATCACCTTCCCTACCACTGATGTTAGGCTTCAGTCTATAGTTACCAGGCGTGTGAACGACTACCTTTTTTGAATATTGGTATTACATTGGCTTTTTTCAATCCAGCGGCACATCCCCAGACAAAAGCGATCTAAATATGAGAAACAGTGGTCTAGCTAGAACTGAACTAAGCTCTTTTAAAATCCTAGGATGCAATCCATCTGGTCCTGGCCCTTTATTGAATTAACCTTGTCTAATTGTTTCCGTACCATATCCTCCGTTATCCAATGTGAAAACCTTCATTTCTCTCTCCTGCATATTGCTACAATCCCACTGTAAGGACAAGGACAAGTAAAAACTGATGTAAAAAACGGTTTAGCAGATTAGCCTTTTTGGCATCCTCTAACCACCTCAGCTCCATTATTTAATGGTCCCACATTCTCAGTCCTCGTCTTTTTACCATTTATATACTTAAAAACATTTTGGGGTTGGACTTGCTTTGTTCGGCAATCCGTATTTCATTTTCTTTTTAGCTAGTTTAATTGCTTTCTTGCACTCTTTTTACAACTTTTGAAGTCCCTGTAACCTGTTCTGTGCCTTCTGTTTTCAAATGTGTACTGTACTGTACTATACTATACTATACTGTACTGTACTGTACTAAACTATACTATACATACTGTACTATACTGTACTTTACTATACTAGCTATACTATTGACTTACTATACTATACTATACTATACTGTACATACTATACTACTATACTATACTATAACTGTACTGTACTATACTGTACTATACTATACTATACTGTACTGTACTATACTTCTATACTATACGTACATACTATACTATACTGTACTGTACTATCTGTACTATACTGTACTTTACTATACTATACTGTACATACTGTATTATACTGTACTGTTATACTGTTATACTATACTATACTGTACTGTACTGTACTGTACTGTACTATACTGTACTGTACTGTACTGTACTGTACTGTATTGTACTGTACTGTCTATCCTATACTGTACTATCCTTACTATACTGTACTGTACTGTACTATACTGTACTACTATACTATACTGTACTGTACTGTACTGTACTGTTTGTACTGTACTGTTACTATCGTAACTATCCTATACTGTACTATACTGTACTATACTGTACTATACTATACGTATTGTACTGTACTTATACTATACTATACTATACTATATGTATATACGGTACTAAACTGTACTATACTGTACTGACAATACTATACTGTAATACTATACTGTACTATACTGTATATACTGTACTATACTATCGGTACATAATGTACTATACTGTAACTAAACTATACTGTACTTACTATACTATACTGTCTCTAACTGTACTGTACTGTACTATACTGTACGGTACTGTACTATACTATACTTTACTATATTGTACTGATTTGTACTATACTGTACTGTACTGTACTATACTGTACTATACTATACTGTACTGTACTGTACTGTACTGATCACTGTACTATACGGTACTATACTATACTGTACTATATGGTACTGTACTATACTATACTATACTGTACTATACTATACTATACTGTATTATCTATACTGTACTATCTATCTGTACTATACTATCTGTACTGTATATCTGTACTATACTATACTATGCTGTATTATACTATACTGTACTATACTATTCTGTACTATACTATACTGTACTGTACTATACTGTATTATACTATACTGTACTAACTGTACTTATAATGTACTGTACTGTACTATACTATACTGTACTGTACTGTACTGTGCTGTGCATACTGTACTATACTATACGTACTATACTGTACTGTACTATACGGTACTTGCTGTACTGTACTGTACTGTACTATACTGTACTGTACTGTACGGTACTATACTGTACTATACTATACTATACTATACTATACTGTACTATATTATACTGTACTGTACTATATTATCCTGTAGATGTACTGTACTGTACTGTACTGTACTGTACTGTGCTTAACTATACTGTACTATACGTACTGTACTATGCGCTGTACTATACTGTACTGTACTATCTGTACTATATACTGTCTACTGTATATACTGACTATCTGTACTATACTGTACTACTATACTGTACTATACTGTACTATGCTGTACTATGCTTGTACTGTACTATACTGTACTATCCTGTAACTATGCTGTACTATGCTGTACTATACTGTACTGTACTGATACTGTACTATACTGTACTGTTACTATAACGGGTACTATACTATCTATACTGTACATGCGTACTATCTGTACTGTACATCTATACTATACTGTACTATACTGTACTATGCTGTACTATGCTGTACTATGCTGTACTGTACTATAACTGTACTATACTGTACTATGCTGTACTATGCTGTACTATACTGTACTGTACTATACTATACTATACTGTACTGTACTATACTGTACTATACTATACTATACTGTACTATGCTGTACTAGGCTGTACTGTACTATACTTATACTATACTGTACTATACTGTACTATGCTGTACTATGCTGTACTATGCTGTACTGTACTATACTGTACTATACTGTACTATGCTGTACTATGCTGTACTATACTGTACTGTACTATACTATACATAACTGTACTGTACTATACTGTACTATACTGTACTATGCTGTACTATATGTCTGTTACTATACTGTACTGTACTATACTGGTAC
>JAACNH010005010.1:0-21828 GCA_019447015.1 Hymenochirus boettgeri | reverse complement strand
GCCTCAAACAGTAATGCCTGTGAGTTCCGTGCACTCTCCTGCTTGAGCCTTAAACAGTAATGCCTGTGAGTTCAGTGCACTCTCCTGCTTGAGCCTCAAACAGTAATGCCTGTATCATTTGAGGCTCAAGCAGGAGAAAGCAGAGAAAATGATTAACATTCAGCAAACCAGTAACAAGATGTTAGAAACTTTCAAGGCACAAAGCTAGGCTCTGGAGGGGCATAGGTAAAAAAAAAAATATGGCAACATATTTTTAGAAGTTCAGCTTCCAAATGAATATAACTTGATTTTACAGTGCACTTATCCTTTAAATGCATATAAATAGAACCGACAACCAAAACTAGGCGCTGAAAGTCCACTAAAATACAGGATATAGTATCCCACAGGAGCCAATTCACAGGGGGTTCAGTGATATATATTTAAGATGTAACATGTTTTAGATCTCTTAGGTCTTTCATCAGATGCAGAACTGTAAATAACAATAAATATCACGGAAGTACTGTGAATTGGCTCCTGTGTGATACTATACCTGTGATTATCAAGTTGTTATGAGGATTTGGTGTATCCTGGAGGGGAGAGGATTTCATCAGCTACTATCTCTTATGCTGGATTTAATAGGCAGATCAGTGAAAAACATTATTTAAAGCTTTTTACCCAATGTTGTTGCGTTCTTCCTTATGCCTATATATTGCTTGTTGAAACTGTTCTATTTGCTCATTGGTGGTTATATCTCTATCGTGGAACTCTTTCATCTTCTCCTTCATTTGAGCTATTTCTCTTTGCCTTTCCATCTTTTCGCTCTCTGAAGTATCATCAGCACTAAACAAGAAAAAAATTGGGGGTTATACCAATTGAACAGGATCACTATTTTAGCATTAAAGGGTATGTCCATCAAAAAAGTAAGTTGGTTTCTTTCTGATTTACTGAAGAACAGGAGGTAAATGCACTCTCTCTTACCTCCCGTTCTTCAGTAAATCTTACAGGAGAGGAGGAGACACTTACCCGCAGATCTGCTCCAGCGCCGGCTTCACTGACAGTCTGGGGAATTCGGCGCTGGAGCAGGTCCGCGGGTAAGTGTCTTTTTTGATGGACATACCCTTTAATGCAGTTAACTTTTGTTAGGCATACTTCGGTTTTTCCAAGGCTTTTGATACTATGCCACATCAGTGACAAATGCATTAATTAAAGTCTGTTGGCCTTAAAGGGGAAGTTCAGTGCAAATACATATGCTTTTCAGAAAAAAGGAACAGTATTTTTTCATCCCAATGACCTTAATCTGCCAATTCAGCATTTTGTCTGTGTATAAATACATGCAACCGAAATACTGACTTCCTGTTTACAGGACCCCTAGTAGAGATTCTTATGGTCTTGCCCTTGACCCAGCGCCTGGGTTAATTCAGTTGCTCAGTAGAGATCTGAGCATCTTCGACCCATCTAACAGCCAATCAGAAGAAATTACTGTTAGGAACATGCTTGTGAAGGTTCCCATTCATCCAGGTCATAGTATATCTGTCAAAACAGCATTGTACATCGCAGACAGTTGGTGTCGCCCCCCCTACCTCTATTTAGGCTTGGTTTCTTTATTTTCACGTAAATGGCCTCCTTAATACCTCTCTTGAACCAGTCACGTTCCTTCGCCAATATGTTAACATTACAATCTTCAAAGGTATGTCCTTTATCCTTAAGATGCAGGTACACGGCTGAGTCCTGACCCGAGGAATTGGCTCTTCTGTGCTGGGCCACACGGTTCAAGAGAGGTGTTAAGGAGGCCATTTATGTGAAAATAAAGAAACCAAGCCTAAATAGAGGTGGGGGGTTCGACACCAACTGTCTGCCATGTACAATGCTGTTTTGACACCTTACTCTGGGCGTTCCTATAACACCTCTTAGCCACTATCCAATCACACCCTTAACACCTGGCTGTGATATGCTAATTGGGATTTTCCAGGGTACATAATTGCCACAGATTCTTGTACAAGTCATTCTGAATTGAGAAAGCCAGTCGGAGGACTAGCGAAACGTCTTCAAGAACTAAACTTCAGTCCAGTTGATCTAATTGAATACAACAAATATACTGTTAGGAACATTCAAAGGATGTGGTGCATCCTGGAAGAAGGACAGTTAGAACCTGAAATGGCAGCTCACTAATGTCAACAGCAGGGAACAGCAAAGGGTATCAACTGAGCGTGCCTTCCTATTGGCCTCGTCGCCGACAGGGAGGAGGGAGCGGAGCCTACCAGAGCAGCGTTGCTCTGAGAGTCTGCAGTAGGCTGCGCCAACCCAGGGGTGAGGACTTAGCGGTTCAGGTCCTCACCCTTGGTAAAAGCTAAGGAACAAGGAAGAGGAGCGGAGGGAAGGTGAGTATAATTGTCCTTTAAACAAACTAACAATTTAACAAATATTAATAATTTCCATTGAACTGTCCCTTTAAACACATTTTTACATGGATAGAGAATTGGTGGATGGATTGTTCATAGAGAGTAGTTGTTTACCAATGATTTAGAAGTTGGTATTTAAGGTTTGCTGGTGACACAAAATGATGTAGGGCATTAAACACTATGGGAGAGATAAAACAGGCACGATCACCCAGTCAAGGTTTATTTACAAAATGGTAAAGTTGCCTTCCTGTAGATAGGGTAATGGAAAGTTCATTGAACAGTATCAAGAGGGGGTTGGATAAAAAATAGAATGAATATTAAATGTTTCCAGTAACATCATAAAGGTCTTCTTGATCATAGATTTTATTTTTCAATTTAAAGTCTAGAAGGAATTTTTCCCCTTCAGACTCAGTTTTTATTTTCTGTTGCCTTTTCAGCTGTTAGGGCTAGAACGTATCTCTCAGGATGCAATCCGTTAGCATGCGAGATACAATGTGGGTGGCGACACTGAAAACGGACAGAGCACATGCAATTCAGGAAAAAAATTATGATTATGGTGAAAACGGATTACAGGACATTACCAGAAGCGCCGCATAATGTGCGTAAAACACTGTTGCATTGCGTACATTACCGTGGCCTTAGTCAGTCATTATGGTTAAGGTAAAAAGGTTGGACTAGATAGACTTAGGTCTTTGTTTCATCTCCAATACGGTGTTACCTTTTTTTCAATTCTTCAATACGCCTGTGGAGCTGGGTTTCATCTCTTTCTAAACGTTTTACTTCTGCTCTGTGTCTGTTATATGAAACCTGGAAAGACAAAAGCTTTTTGTTGGTTTAAGATGCCAGAAAGTGTAGGCACTTTGAAATATTGAACCGCAGTATAAAATTAGCTGGTTTCTTCCACAAACAGCGCCCTGCTAATCTACATTTTTATAGCACATATTTTTCCCATTTATGTTCTTTTGGCCCCCGTTATTGGTTAGATGCGGAGATAGTTGGTACAAGAAACAGAAGTTAAAGATGCTTAAAGGAATTGTATACTGAAAAAAATATACTTTGCCTCATTTCAATCTATAAATGAATACATGTAAGCAGCACTTACTCTGATGTGTTTGTGTTACTTCAGGACTTCAATCCAGTACTTGTTTTGCTCAAGCTCAGTCCCTTAGTCCCCCAGCCACCTGCCAGACTATCTGACTCTCTGAGGGCAAGCATGATCAGTAATCCGTATGAGGCAGCATTGGGAAAGGTTATTTCCCACAATGCAGTTCACGTACCAACTGTCACTATTCCAACTACAGCAAAACTATACATAACAGAAGAGTTTATGATACTAAAGCACTTGATTGACAGCTCAAAAACATTTCAGACTGGATAGCTAAAGAAATAAGTACAGTGATAATTGGGAACAACTATAGTTTCCAGTCACTGAACTTCCTCCTTCACCGGGGTCTTCCCTAAGAGGTGTAACATGCTGCCCCTGGTGGTCTAGTGGAGGTACTCCACTGTGATCTCATTCAGATCACACTGCAGTACCTAGTATAGTAAAAGCTGTCAGCTTTACTATACTTTTTGTGAATGGAACTCAAAGTTCCATTGACAAATAGGATTTTTTCTAAGTCTTTGCTACTTAGCGAAGACTTAGAAAAAAAAATGGGGACAGAGATCAAAATTTGGTGATCACTTCTGATCACCAAATTATTGATCTTTGCCAATGAATGAAAAATCACTTCCTGGAAAATGATTTCCAGGAAGTGATTTTTCCGATCAGATTTCGAATTGGAAAACAGGCATTATCATTCCCTAAGATGATTTGATGATCATCTATGGGAATGATCCGAAAGAAAAGTGATACACACCTTTTTTTTTTAATTTTTTACCCTAAAAGTATAAATTAGCAAAAAAACTTCTTCTCCAAGCTTCCCAATGTCCCCGGTTATATCGGTAAAGTAAATGCAGATACTTATTTGTATGATTTCAAGGGCAACTAAGCCTATTTTATAAGGAAATTTTGCAGAGGTACCAAAAAAAAGACCGGACTGAATTTTTAGGATCAGTAAAGTGTGCAAAAACGTGTGTGACTCTCCGTACTAACCGGTTTTCACTAAAATACCACTAAAAGGGGGAGAGTGTGCGTGTGGGGGGTGGGTTGTGGTGTTTTTTAATTTTTTTCTTGTAACTGCACTTCTACATGCGTCCCATTTGAGCTAGTTGATGGCCTCGTCTCTATTTGCACCCACGCAAATGACACACCGTTTGATTCAGGAGATATGGGAGATTGTTATTTAGTGTTTTTTTTTTGCTTGTCAAGTGGGTTTAGGTAGTATTTCAACCTTTGAATCTTCTTATTTTATTTTTCACAAAATCTTCTAAAAGCACGGAGTTCTATGGATGACAGCGTCTGGAATTCTTCATGTATGTATGAAAACATGGCACCGTAATGTAGCTGAAGGTGCATAAATTCCAAAAATATATAGTTTGTGGGGGGTATTTCCAAGTTTAGGGCTGTTTCCTTTGAAAAAGGGTAGGCTGTTCAAAAAACAGAGCACTTTGATTTTTTTATAGCATCCCGTTTGATGCAGGATATGTGGAAGATTGCTATTTAGTGGGGGTTTTTGCTTGTCAAGTGGGTTTAGGTAGGATTTCAACCCTTGAATTATTATTTCTTTGGATCACTGGGTCTGGAATTCTTCATGTATGTATGAAACCATGGCACCGCAACATAGCTGAAGGTGTGTAGATTCCAAAAATATATAGTTTGTGGGGGGAATTTCCAAGTTTCGGGGCTGTTTCCTTAGAAGTAGGGTAGGCTGTTCAAATTACAGAGCACTTTGATTTTTTCTTGTAATTGCATTTGTGCATGTGTCCCATTTGAGCTAGTTGGTGACCACGTCTCTGTGTGAATCCACGCATATGGCATACCATTTGATTCAGGACATGTGGAAGATTGATATTTAGTGGGGGGTTTTATTTGTGGGGGGGCATTTCCAAGTTTTGGGGCTGTTTGAAATTACAGAGCACCTTGATTTTTTTCTTGTAATTGCACTTATGCATGCTTCCCATTTGAGTTAGTTGGTGGCCATGTCTCTGTGTGCAACCACGCATATGGCATACCAATTGATTCAGGACATTTGGGAGATTGATATTTGGTAACTTTTTTTTTCATTACTTGGGGTTTTGGCAGGGTTTTTAACTTTGAAACTTGTTGTTTCTTTATTTTTTTTCAGAAAATATGCTAGAAGTGCAAAAAAAGATCTGCGCACACACAATTGATGGTATGAATGAAGAAAAGGCACCGTTGCTTAGATGAAGGTATGTAGATTCTAAGAATATATATTTTTGGGGGGTATTTTTGAGTTAGAGGGGTGTTTAGATTGTAAAATCTTAAAAGTTGCTGTTATTGGGCCACTACGCATTGGCTCACTTTGTGACTAGTGGCTTTCATGTCTGTGTGTGTAACCATGCATATGGCATACCGTTTGATTCAGGGCATTTGGAAGATTGATACATGACATGGAAATTTGCCATGATTTTTAACTTTGAATTGTATTTTTATAAATTTTTCCTGAAAATCTGGTAAAAAAGCAAAATTTTACATGAAACTGCGCCCACACCATTGGTGGTATGCATAAAGGAATCACACCATTGTATAGCTGAAGGTGTGTAGATTCCAAGAATATATAGTTTTGGGGTTTTTTTCTAATATAGAGGGGTGTTTAGTCTGACAAATCTGAAAAGTTGCTGTAATTGGGCCATTGTTCATTGGCTCACTTTGTGGCTAGTTGATTTCATGCGTGTGTAACCATACATAGGGTATACCGTTTGATTCAGGACATTTGGGAGATTGATTAAAATATTTTTTTACATTACTTGGGAATTTGGCATGATTTCTACCTTTGAGAGTGTTTTTTTTTAAAATTTTTAGAAAATCTGCTAAAACTGCGAACATCTACGAAGAACTGCGCCCACATCATTGATGGTACGAATGAACAAACTACAGAATTACATAGATAAAGGTGTGTGGATTCGAGAAATATATGGTTTGTGGGGGTTGTTTTGTGGGGAAAAACTGCAGACTGTTCAAATTCAGATTTGGCTGAATATTTTTGCTGTTTCTGAGCCATTGTGCATTGTCTCACTTCATGGCCATTCGCTTCCACGTTCGCGTGTGTAACCACGCATATGGCATACTGTTTGATTCAGGACATTTAGGAGTTTTGGTATGATTTCTACCTTTTTGAATGTTGTTTGATTTTAATTTATTTTGAAAATCTGGTAAAAGTGCAAAGTTTGTGGGGGGTATTTCTGAGTTGGGGGGGTGTTTTGTGGAAAAACTGCAGACTGTTCAAATACAAATCTGGCTAATTTTTTTTTGCTGCTACCGACATTTCGCACTGGTCATGCTCTGGGTTAGTTGGTAGCCATGTCTCTGGGTATACCCATGAATGTGGCATATCATTTTATTCGGGAGGGGTTAGGCTTTCATATTTGAGAGGCTTTCGAACTTTCCTCCACAGTTTTTAGCTGAAATTCGCATTTGATTTTGTCTCTGATATTACAGTTAAGGAAAAAAAGGAAAATGTGAGAAAATAACTTACAATTGGACGAAGAGCTGCGTCCGGGTATCTGCATTTTGATCGAAACTTACCTCACTCGTAAAATCCTGCGGGTGTGTAGTTTCTAAAAATATCTCACTTGTGGGGATATTTTAGTTAATTTGGAAGATATTCTATGTTAACTGTCAGTAATGGTTATACATTTCAATTTGGTGTAATATTCTTGAAGGTGCACTTTTAGTTGGGGGGGGGTCTCCTGTACAGGAAAAGTCGGGTACCTACATATATCTGGTATCGTTGTACTCAGAAGTATCAGAGCTTTTAGAAACAGTAAGATTTTTGTGTGTAACCTTAAGATAACTATACGTAAAAATGGGAAAAATCCATTAAAATTTGCAAATTTTTCATTTTTTTCTACACATTTTACCCATAATTCCAGTAAAATTTCCAGAAGAGTTACAAAATTTTGTTACCATGTTAAAGTAGACTTTGTGCTGAAAAAAACAATGTATAATATTCCTGATTTCCTGCAAGGTTTCCTACTGTAAAATTAGTCTAAAGTGATTAAGGGCAAAATCCTGCAAATTCTTCTGGCAGTTAACGCAAAAAAAAATTGAAATTCTCCTAGCAGTGAAAGGGTTAAAAGATAACTGTATTGCCTCAAATGTATTTTTTTAAAATAATTGCTTTAAAAAGCGTAAAGGTATGCAGCCCTCCCCATACATTTTTTTCCTGATTTCGAGCCTCTCTCTGCCTTCAATTAGCCATGCTGTGAAGGGGGCGTAACAATTCTATTGTATTGCATGTATCCACCAGTATCCAAACAAAATTGTTAGGTTTAGTTGTTTTTCACAGGTGCAATCACTCAATTCACCAACAGATGGCAGCACAAAGGTCAGAAGAGAGTCCTGCAGGCAACAGCAAAACTATTATCCATATCCGAAATTAAACAATGTCCCGGGGGTATCCAGGATATCAACCTTGATAGGGTCGGTATAAAGCAGGTAAATAAAATTACAATCATGTGGGCTTGCCACTGTCTTAAGTTAGTTGGAGTTCTTGCCATGAGGATCTCAGAGCCCAATACTGCAAAGATCTGCCCTTGCCTCTCTCCACTACTAAAATACTCAGTATGCCCTTATAGTTTCCATTCTTGACTACTGCATCATTCTTCTACTCCCAGCTTAATTAATAATATTCAATACCCTTTGACATTTAAATCTCTACAATCTGCTGCATGCAATCCATACCTCTCTTCTCTCTTGGCCCAATATGTTCCTGGCCGTGACCTCACAAGGCAATCTTCTCCACAAACCCCCAACAAACACTGCCTCCTCCCACCTTAAACCACTCTCTCTTGCTGCTCCCTACTTTTGGGACTGCCAGGTAACATCCTTTAATACTGTCAAATTTAAACTTTTACCCTACCTTTCTGAGAAACGGCAAAATAAAGGTTTGTTAGCCATCTCAAAAACTTTGGACCCTTCCCCCCCCACTTATATCGGGGGGAAGGGGACAAGGATCTCCTTCCTAATATGTCAAGATGTGCCACACATCAATTTATCCAAAATTTAAATATATGTATTCTTAACCTATGTATGAAACTTTATTCGTTTTTGTATATATTTATGTAATTGCTTGCACTTATCCCCATGTTTGCATTTTTGAAGTACAGCGCTGCATACCAAAGTGGCACTTGATAAATAAAATTATTGAAATAGGAATATAGCACCCCACAATGTAATATAGAAAATGACAATAGTTAGGTAAATCCATTACCTACTGTCCCCTGCATTCCCAGCATTCAAAATAGGTATACATTTTACCTCTGCCTCGTTGCTCGATTTTAATTTCCTTTGCAAATCTTCTTTTAAATGTATGCATTTTGGTTTTAATTCTAAGGCCTCTTTAGTTATCATTTCAAGTTGCCCCTGAACAGCACGAAATTTATCTTCTGCATTGTTTACTTTCCCCTGGAGGAAAAAAAAAAAAAAGAAAAAAAATTTACAACACATAACGGACATCAAACACGTTTGATGGTCTTTTTAGAAATAAAATAGCATTGTAGGGATCTTCCAGCAACATTAGCTATTTCGGAAAACGAAAAAAATTATATTTTTTAAGTTGCCACCTTAATAGGGCTAATAATAATTAGAGATTATTAGAATCATAGGGTATATTTTAGTATAGATAGAAGAGTTTGTAATAGTAAAATACTGCTCATTCTTTATCGGATAGAACGTTTTATAACAGTGGATCTTTTGAATACATCTACTATACTGGCATTTTTTCATGTTCCATGCTCCAGATCACAACATAATTGTTGATCTTCCGGTTGTCGGAAGATCATTTGAAAATTGGGAGGTAAACAGCACAATAGTATACTGAAAAACATGGATTTACCTTATCTTAAAGGAGAACTAAATCTAATATGAAAGCTTTTCTCACCAGAATACCTATACATTTTAAAATTCTTCTCTAGTAAGTTGCTTTTATGTTCATGTAAGAAATAAATTCTGTAACTAAGAAGGCTTCCATGTTGTTTCCAGTACAACTTACAGCCGATGTAGTTTGCAAAAAGCCATGTGTACCTATTGCCACACCCCTGACCCCAGTATTCACAGATGTCTCCCCACCAATTTGGAAGTCCATGATTGTTTCCATTATGTTCCTAGCAAAAGAAAGATTCTACATGTAGTAGTGTTGCACATAGTAACTCTGTTGCGGTAAAACTATTGTTTTTAGCAAGACAGAGTACATGATTCATGACAGAGTTACAGATTCAATTCCTCCGACATACTTCTATTTTTTACTGAATGTTAATATCTTGTTTCTTACATCCATGCTAACTAAGAAATACATTGCAAAGATTTTTGGATGAAAAGCAAAAGAATTATATCAGTGACAGGAGCATTGAATGTGTTTGGGAAAAAAGATAAAACCCCTGTTCTGTGTCAGGAAAACAGAGGATGTCTGTGCGGTTATAAGATCGGCTGCTAGATTCTAGGAAGCAAGGCTGCAACTTCCTTGTTTTAATGTTAAGCACCACAGAGCATTTTAAGTGTACTACGTACACATAGCTGGGTTTCACCCAGCTATGGTGGATTATGGGAGCCGACCCCTAGTGCCCACAGGTTAATTTTATAAATCACCCAGCATTCACAGCAAAGAAAGAAGTGAGACAAAGCTTGTTCTACGTTTGCGAATGTATGGCCGCAAATCTGACTCACCCCCATACCATGTTTGGGAAGTCAGTCAGGGCCCTATATGTGGTGACTGCCTCACCTGTCGAGAAATTTTAACACAATTGCATGCGTTCCACCTTTACACATACCTGCCATTCTTCAATCTTTTGTTCATATTTCACTGTTCGACCTTCTTCTGCAGTGATTTGCTGACGAAACGGCACAATAAGACTTTCTGCCTCTGCTACCTATATAAAGAATAAGATGGAATTAGCAAAACCGAATCTACAAATTCCCACACTGTAGGGGACACTGTCCTGCAAGGCCTGATGAAATTCCAGGAAACTGAAGAGAAGGAGCATCTCTGTGTGTAATCCATATCTGCCTCTTCCTTGTCCTCTCAGAAGACACTGGAATGCGCTGTGGAGATCTCCCCTCTGCCTCCCTTGGCACTGCATCAGGCTTTCAAAATAAAGAAAAATTCCCACTATCTTGGGGACCCCCAGCCCTAAACGCTATATTAAAATCAGCACAGAAATATACTTTCCAACCTTCTTTCCCTCAGCCACTGCCTTTTCTGGGAATGGAAGAGCAGAAGGGGCGGACTGGCAGCCACTTCTGTGATTGGCTGAAGGTCAGTCAATCACAGATGCGGCTGCCTGGCAGCAGAGGGAGGCGGGGAGACAAAGGTGGGTAAGTACATTTCTGTGCTTATTTAAAAGGGCTTAATATAGCATTCAGGGTTGGGGGGGGGGGTTCCCTACAGTGTGTGAATTTTTCTTTATTTAAATGCCTGAAGCAGCGCCAAGGGATCCGGAGGGAGGGAGGGGGGGAAGAGCTCCACAGCACATACCAGGGTCCTACACACAGAGTGGCTCCTACTCTTCAGTTTCCTGGACTTTAATCATGCCCTGCAGGACAACCATAAGGAGCAGAGGAGTAAGGTTAGGATTTTTTTAACACACAATTCAAACACAAGAATTGGTCTAGAGTATACATGGTATGCATGGTGGTGTAAAAATGACCTTAAAGCTCATAATATAATATAGAAGGGATACATATTATTTGGCATGATTAGGGCTATTCATATGGCGATACAATCAAGCCATTATTTAGAAGAACCATACACAACACTGGTATAACTAGGGATTAGAACCCCATATTTTATTAGCCAGACAAAGCAGGTAGACCCAAAATTAGGACGTAGACAGACTATCTTCCTCAGGGGAAAGACCCTGAGCACGGTGCAGCTTTCTTAAAGCAACAAATATGAAAGATTTTTAAGGCCTCCTGTTATGGAAGTAATCACACCATTCACATAAAGTGCTATATACGGTAAGACAAATCTACAAAAGACAATTCCGTAATTTGGCCCTTGTCAAATGTTACCGTACTTACATTCTACTTGGAGGGGAACATTTGCCCACAAAAAGCTAGAAACTGTAAAAACGTACATCTAAAGTATAGTGCAAAATACCAGTTAGCCCTTTAAAAATATAGGATGCTGAAGGTCACTGCCAGCATGGTCAGTCTTTTTATTGGTAGGTTTACTTTCTGGGGCATATAATAGATCTGACCTGTACTATACCTTTACCAAATAAACCCAAAACATAAAATATTATGTATAAAATTAACATGTTAAGTTCCAGGGGACAAGAGTCTTTATAATCACAAGCCTTATGGGTCTCCCATCCAGGTACAATCTTAGCCTTATTCTTTTCCAGAATGACTTCTAACAAACATACACTAGTATTCCAATGCTTCCATTACAATAGCTCTAGCAAAATACGCTACTGTTTTAGTAAACACCTAATAAAATCTTACCAATGCCCAGGCCATCTGATGCTTCAAATCTTCCAGCTTCTCTTTCATATCTCCCAACGATGCGATACTTTTAAACCTTTCCTCTTTCTCTATGCACTCCAGGCGCAGTTCACGAAGCCGCTAAAAAATAGGTTCCAAAATTAGATAGACTTGACTATAGCAGCCCCTTGGAGTTGATCGTCTGGTTGATCTGATTGGGCCCTGTTTGGAATGTGCTACATCTTGTATTGGGTGAGAGCGGGCCTGTGAATCCACATTTGCTATAGTACTGCCTTACAGTCGGTGTTAATATGCGATTAACACTTTAAAATATTTTTAAGGGAGATGGTACATCAATATATTGATGTCTTTTGGGCATTTTGGTTCCATTTATTAGGTATCTTACAAACACTGTGGCTTTTATTAGGCTTTATTCATTTAATATATATTTAAAGGCTGCTGCTTTGTTTCAGATGCCGACAAATGTTTAGTGCCCGTCACGGACAGAAAACTTCCATCGTTCATGGTCAGCCCTCTGTACTAAACTATAGGGAGTCAGCCACCATCAAAGGGTGTGTTGCACAAACAATCTCCCTATACTTTATACAAGGAAAACACTTGTGACTGTGAGTAGCCAAATCTTTCAAACATGACCGACAGTTTCTTGCAGATTCTGTCTGATATCGTTTTAAGGATTGGTACTGTGTGTACTTTACGTAATTCGGAATTGTGCATATAGTATGAATATGATTGATGTTGGAGCCACATTACTACATTAAGTATTCCCTGAGAGAGTATACCCCTTGTTCAGTTCTATTTGCTTTCCCTTTCCCTACTCTTCCACACTTAAACGTGGGTTTTTTCCGTCTAAAACCCACTTTAACCGGAAAAAAAAAAATCGGGTTAATGTGGGTTTTAGACGGAATTTAGAGCACATCGCCATTTCCGAATGTTTTTGGAAAGAGCACTGTGCTAACGATCCAAAACCCCTGCCGTTAAGTTTTGCGCTACCTCGTAGCGCGAAACTTAACGGTAAAGGCTGTGGAGCATTAAGTTCGCGCTCCTTACCTTAGCCCGATTCCGCGATGTAATAACTGACGTAATCCCGTTTACGTCAGTTATTGTATCGCGGGATCGGGCTAAGGTAAGTAACGCGCCTCTCACTTATTGAATCTCCCCGTATGTGCTTTATTTCAAAAGGGCCCGCATTTTGATGTGCTTCCTGCTAATGAAATGTAATCGATGCAAGAAATATTCAGCTTATTTCTTATGCTCTGGAATGTGGTTTATTTATTTCTGTAAGATTGTGCACCTTCATGCTAAACTATACCAGGTTTATACCAGGTATACCACTGAGTATATAGTTTTTCTGCTGGATCACAATAGTTTAAGGGAGCAAATTAAAAAGAAAATTAACTTTAACCCAGGGAACAATATGTTTCTCGTACCTCAATGCCTTTTTCAACTTGATCATATGTTCTGGACTTTGTTTCCATGATATAAGAATAATCTTCCTTCATCTGCTCCAGCTGTGTAGCCTTCATAAAGAACTACACCAAAGAAGAAAACTTTATTGGGCCAATATATCTCCCATGTTAAAAGCCACACACAGTACAGTTCTCCCAAATAAGCACCACACTTTATCATCATACAGTAGAAAATCCTAGGATCAAACAATAACCATGACCTATGCAGGAAATAAATTAAAAGGATTACAGTCCAGGGGAGGTAGGGAGTGTGTCACAAAGGATTTCAGTGAAATGATTGATAGAGGGAACAGTTTAGTTGTTTTTTTTTGTTCTAAAAAAAATTGTCCTCACAGTGACCCCAACGGGATGTAAAAATGAGAATGTTATAAATCAAGAAACTTCATTGCCTAGGTGGGGTGACAACCTAGGAGGAAGGTTAACAAATCCTATGGAGGGGGATATTTCAAGGTCTGGATTTCAGATAATCTTTGGAAGATCATGGTGTATTTGTGACCAACATAGATTTGAATAGCAGAAAAGGAGAGTGGGCTTAATACTTTCCCCCTGCCATATGTTGAGGAGGTTTAATTTTAACCATTTCTACACATTTAAAATTCTGTTCAATGCTGTCAGCTCTCAAACACATAATTTCTTCAACCAGGTGCCCTCCAGAGATAGGGTCCAATGCACTCTTGTCCAACCTGTGGGTGCTCACTCCTCAAGTATCCACCCTCCATGGAGAGTCACCATGGAGGGTCACCAAATAAAAGATTAAACCGTTTTTAGAGTGCGACTCTCACCTTGTTTTCCTTGCCCTCCAGAGATACATTTCTGAACAAGGTAAGAATTCAACAGAAAACGTGTCAACCCAAAAGATTATATGGCGCTCCAAAAGTGTTTAAATAAAAATATCAGCATATCTCGGTTTGACATGTAACAGGTAATATACATACAAAAGATGGGATAGTATACATCCACACAGAGAGTACTTAAAGGGTATGTCCACCCTAAATTCGAATTTTTTTGTATATGATCCCCCCTGGGCTCCCAGCCCCAACCGCATTATTTTTTTTTTTAGAAAGCCCCCCAAACTCTACTTACCTCCCCTCTTTCCTGCGCCGCGCTCCCGGCCCTCTGCTTGCGAGGAAATGCAAGCAGAGGGGCGGGACCGGCAGCCGCGTCTGTGATTGGCTGAGCGGCAGCCAATCACGGACGCGGCTGCCGGCAGCTCACTTCCGCGTAGGAAAGCGGAGAGTTAAGTAAAAGATTGGGGAGCTTTCTAAAAATAAAAAATATGCGGTTGGGGCTGGGAGACATGGGGGAATACTGTCTAAAAGGGGTTTTAAGCTAGGGGGAGGGATAGCAGAACGGGAGGGAGAGGGAGGGGGAGGGAGGGGGGAGAAGGGATGCAGTATACATGGCAAAGATCTCCGGGAGGCCAGGTAGCAGGCAGTGTCCTATATGGACCTGCTAGCCTCCTGGTGGGGAGTTTTTGGGACTTTGGGGGGGGACTACAGGAGAACCATATGGAGCTGGGATGTGAGGTAAGGATTAAACTACACTACATGGTGGGGCCAGTAGTTGGGGGGATTATAGTTTTGGGGGTGGACATGCCCTTTAAAGCTGGAGAGTCAGTCCCTAGACAGTAAGCGAACGAGCGACAGGGATCTCATTAAAGGCAGGTACTGTTACTAAGATAAAGTTTGAGAATTACGTCTCTTACGAAGGTAAAATTTACTAAGATTAAAGGTTAGGACCCAGCAGAATAAAGCAAACCGTAACGTGGTTGCTGGGCTTAAGATAATTTGGCCAAGTTATTGAACTAATTGCTTTAAATTCACTGTCAGGCTTTTTAAGTCGCAGTTCACTGATAACGTTAAATGTAAGCAAATTAGTTGGATGTGCACTAGGCTTCTATTGTTTGTATATAACAGGTAATACTGATTCAAAATGTACCATTGGTTTAAATTACCTTATACTTGTCAGATTCATTTTTAGAGTGCAAAAAATTCTTGCTCATCTCTTGTGTTAAGACAGATACGGGGTTATCCACCTGGAAAATGAAGATATTACTAAAGCACTGATTCGCCATTTTAAGATGTTGTAATGCTCCTCTAGTTAAGTCAAATCAGAGTCTACTATTTCTGGAAGATAGGGCAGACTTAAGTGTAAACCAGCTAGGGCACACCTGTCAAACTCAAGACCCGCAGGCTGAATCTGGCCCTTCTGGCCGTTGTTTGTGGCCCCCAGTGACTGTACACAAGACATACTACATTGCTATCTATTTTCAGTCCCAAGAATTGGCGGAACTATAGATTTGCCACGGTCAGCCCTTTTTAAACACCTGATCGCGTGTACCTTTACTAAGACAGGTGTGTTCAGCTGTTTAAAAACAGCCGATTGCGGTAACTAGCAGGCAGATGTAGAGTAACAACACTGCTTGTGACTGCACAAATGGATAGCAGCATAGAAAGGCTTGGATGCAGTCACTGCTGTAACAACTGATCGTATATTCGGCCCCCTGAACTAGGGGATCCTAACCCCTGGGTTTGAACTAGAGGTCCTGTACCATGCTGCTAAAGTCCAGTTGGTAATGCCAATTTCTGCCTCTTTCCCATATTCCAGGACTTGTACAATTGAAAGACATGCTCTGCAAAGAGTACATGTTCCTATTAGCCAGCATGAGAACAGTCCTGCGGGCACGCAGCGCTCCTTTCTGCTTTTAAAGTTGTGCTAACCGATTTACGATCTGTTAGCGAAACGTTAAGTCTCTTTTTGCGGCGACTGCGTGAGTACCGAAAGAGGCACAACCAATTTCACCAGAGACCGTGCAGCTGTTTGCGTGTAAGAATGTAATTCTAGCTAATAGCTGGTGTTAAATACTTGTGTGCGGGCGAGACTCACCCAGATTAGTGCAGCCTTTGGTAAATCCTCAACGGGAGATTTGCCCAGAGCGCTTGCACCTCTGGGTAAATCTTCCTGCACAACTGAAAGAACCTGGCACTGTGGTCCGAAATATGATAACACAGCATGCAATATCTAGAACAAAGCCATGCGTAAGGACCTAGTGGTTTAGGTCCTCACTACAGGTGAACAAAACTGATGAGTTTCGTTCAAATTGCAGTTATTTGGAACAGAATTAAGTTTCCAAAAAAATCTACTTAAATTGACATTGCAATGTGCTGCTGATTTTCATGTCTCCTGCTACTGAACTTCTACACTGACCAGATAAGCAGGTTCTGGTTTCTGCCTGTAGTTCATTTACCAGGGAACCAATAGTATTTAATAGGTTTATTGTACGTGTGTGGCACTGTTTCTAAGCTGGTGTGCTTGCAAAAAGCACCATGTCAGTGTTGGTTACAGTTGGCAATTGTTACCTGTATATTGAAATGATCAAGAATATACGTGAGTTCTTCTTTTTTCATGGAAACTATTGTACCTGAAATAAAAACATGTTCATCCTTCAATTTTAAAGAAGTACAAGTCATTGTAAGATAAAACTTACCTTGAAGATAGGGCAACAATTCAATGCCTTATACATCTAAAAATTGTAATGTTAATGAGATCTGCACATCCGAATATTCTGAGCCGTGTTATAGGTCATTACCGATATTGCATCAGAATTATAGGACACAGCACATGACAAAGGCAAGTTTAATGCATACTGGGTACATTAAAGGGCATGTCCACCCTAAATTAAAATTTTTGCCATAATGTTCCTCTCCCCTGCCCACCCCAACAGCTGTGTTGGCACTGTAATAAGTTTCCCAATCAAACTTGCATCCCTTCGCTTCCGCGTCTCTGATTGGCTGCCGGACAGCCAATCAGACGCGGCTGCTGGCTAAGAAGACAGCTGCGGGATCGAAGGGATGTAACTATGATTGGGAAACTTATTACAGATCTAACACGGCGGTTGGGGGTGGGAAGGGAAGTGAAATATTACGGCAAAACGCTTTTACGCAAGTGGAAAGGGCAGGCAGAGAGGAATTCGGATGGTGGGAGGGAGGGGGAGGAAAGGGCTCCCCTGTGCATGTCACACTACCTCCCGGCAAGACAGGAGCCAGAGACATTTGGACAGGAAGACACCTACTACTCTTCAGTTTCCTGGACTTTGGACAGACATTGCAGGAGAACCATCAGGAGCACAGAGGCCAGTAGTGGGTAGAATTTTAGTTTTGGGGGTGGGCTTGCCCTTTAACAAACAAACCACAACATACTGTTGGAAAGGTCAGGCCACCGCTTTATTTGTTCTACCAAACAAACTAAAAACAGGTAATTTACAAGAAAAGAAAAAAAAACTTAAAAAGGTATAATAGATAGATATATATTGCCTTTGAACCTGCTGATATAATTATTGTAAATATCCTTATTATAACCTTGTTAGTATAAACATTACAATAAAGTCTCTGCCAGTCGGCCTACCAGTACATTTGAAAACTCCACTATAACTCCCTGCTGAACCGCTTTTCCTGGTACAACAGATGAGCATCCTTTAAAGCAGATGACCTTTTACCACCATTACTATTTGGCTACCCCACATTGGAGTTAGACCAATACATTAATTCTCTCCTAACCATTGCCTCATCTTCAACTTACTGACCGACCGACAGACAGTCCTGCCATATCTGGAGAGAAAGAAAACAATGGCATACACAACATAAGAAACCAAGGCCCCTTGCTCTATTATGACCCATGTGAAGGGGGAGGGGGGGGGGGGGGGGGAGCTTCGGCCCCAACCTGGACAAAAGCCCCCAACCCGATTACCCCTTGGGGGGGGGGGGCTCCTCTTTTCCTTGATGGCCTATCCTCACCCCTCTGCTCTAACCCTAATCCTATTGGCTGCCCATGCTCACCTCTATCCTGCTTATCCTTTGCACTGTATTGTTTGGCCATGGTGCTAAATACATACAAACTGCCTGAATATAAGTAGACTGTGAATGGATAACTTTCATTCATTTTCCTAAACTGCTCATCTGACACAGATTATGGGAAAACCCCACGCACTTAAAAAAACTTTATTTTTTCTGTTCAACTATTGGTCTAACTCTTAAGGGGGAACTGCGGTCTGCAAACAAGTTTATCTTAAATGAAAGCAGGGCCGTTTAAGGCATAACCCACCTAGGCAAAGAAATAGGGCCCCTATGTTGAACCAGGGTGCCCAGTATTCTCCCTAGCAGCTTTTACTTGCTGTGTTAGATCTGTAATCTGTAACTTTGTAGTGAGTAGAGACCCTGAACTCAGCTCACTCTACTTGGATACAATGTTACAAATAAACTGAAGGGGAAGGAAGGAGGGGGAAGGATGAGCTCAGCTAATAGTACTGGGGGGAACAGTTCTAAAATTCCAGGTAAAAGTTGCTACAGACTTTATAACAGTGACCCCCGTGACTAGCAGCCATGAGATCCCTATCCCTGCCTCTTTCTTACTTCCACCCAACTCTCCAGTTAGAACTTAGAGAAGGTGAGGAGTGAACAATTCAATGGAGGAGACATGGAAAGCAGGTACATACTGTATATCATGTCAATGCTGGCAGCTGGAAGGGTTAAAGGTAATACTCTGCTGGCACTGAAAGTGTTAATGCCAATAACATGGAGAAGTCTGCTGGCACTGAAGGGTTAATGGCAATAATCTGGAAAGTGCTGGCACTGAAATTATAAATGCCAATACTATTGGAAAATCTGCTGGCACTGAAAGAATTAAACATCTCAGATCTCTAAAATGGCTAGAAATGAAAGACCAGATTTCTACCTTTAAAATGAGCCAACAACCATCTCACACACCTTAAGATATGGAAAAAATAAATCACTGATAAAGTGGGTGGGTGGGAGGTTCTGATTCTGTGGTCCCACTGGGTGGGAGGTTCTGATTCTGTGGTCACAAATACTAGTTCCTCCTTCTAACCTGCAGTTGGCACATGCTCAGTGCAGGATAAAGCAGAAGAAACCAGGAAGAGAGGATGAAATCCGTACTCTAATCCCCTCACCCCAGGACAACTCTCGCCTTCTTTTGCCTGCCCCACTGCCTGCAGTTCTCGAATCTTTCACCCGTCACCAGTGGTGTATCTATGCTTAAAGATTCGGGGCACGTGCCCCGGATCTTTCGCTCGATGCCCCGAATCTTTTTAGTAACCCTTTAAAGTGCGGTGCCCCGAATCCCCGCGACTTTCCCCTTGAAATCTCCGCCGGCGCGTAGCCGTGAGACGTCACCGCGCCACTTTGCAGAAGTAGGCCGCGGCACCGCGCAAGTAGGGACAGGGACTGGCTGCCTAGAATTGGTTGATGTATAATACCAGACACCTTGTCGACAACTTGGGTCCAGTAATTGGAGATTAAGGGGCAATCCCACATCATGTGCCAGAAGTCCGCTTGGAGACACTAACATCTAGGGCATTCCGATCTGTGTCTAGGGGATATTTTTGACATCCGATATGGAGTAAGGTATACCTGATGTGTTATATTAAACTGTATTAGTTTATGGTTTGCGGATACCGATACTCTATTGTGGGAGTCTGCTAGATCTTCCCAGCAATCCATACTTATTTCAGGTATATACCATGACCATTTGGAGATAATAGATGAGGAATTGGTATTGGCGCAGAACTCGAGATATATATTTGTAGATTATTGATACCAATTGTTTTCCCCATTATTTTTAAGAATACGAATAATAGGTTTGCTTTGCACTGGTATTTGTGTGCCTTTAAATTCAGCTCGCATGCAATGTCTCAACTGCCAATACCTGAATAGGGATGAGGCAGGAAGTTGTAGCTTTTCTTGCAGTTCAGCGTATGACATTATTTCATTGTTTATAGTAATTGGTGATAAATATCAGATTTGTTTTCCCCCCCAGAAATCCACTCCTGCAAACGAGCAGAGCTCCGGGAATCGGGGATTATGCCATAAAGTGGATTCATTGAATGGGCCCCCTAACTGGAACAATTTGTTTGTTTCCTTCCATATCTTAAATTGCTGAATGTGTAAAGCTGTCCCTCCACCTGGCAATATATTTGTTGGTGACTCTAGGAAGTTCATTGGGAGTGATGGTAGGTATGCATGTAGTAACCCTTCTGCGTCATATATGGATGCAAGTGATGCTGGGGGGGGGGGGGTCTTGGGGTTCTGGTGGAGGGGGTACAACCCAATCTGTGAAGTACTTCAGCTGTCCTGCCAAGTAGTAGTAATAAACATTGGGCAGAGCTAATCCAGTCTGTGTCTTGTGGGCTTGGAGGATTTTCATCTTAACCCTGGGGCGTCCAGATGCCCATATGAGTGAGAGTAGTGTGCTATTCAGTTTTTTGAAGAAAGATGAGTGGATATATACCATACTGTGTTGTAGGATGTATAATATTTTAGGGAGTAGTATGATTTTGATTAGGGTTATCTTTCCCCACACATTAATGGGGAAGGTTTTCAAGATTTGCATCTTACACTCGACAAGGCTGAGAAGATGGAGTACATTTAATTTCATAAAGTCTGAAGGGTTTTTTGTTATTATTATACCGAGATATTTGAAATGTTCTACAATCGGTACTAGATTTTGGAGAATAGGGGGCATGATTGTTATTTTGTCCAGGGGAAATAGGCAAGACTTATCCCAATTTATATATAGGCCTGATATTGGACTGAATTTGGAGATTGTCCTGTATACCGCTAATAAAGATGTTGATGAGTCTGACAAGTATAGAATCATGTCATATGCATGTCATCTGTATACATACTGATCAGGGAGGTGTATGATCCTAGGGTGAGACCTTGTATGTCCCTGTTGTTTCTTAATAAAATTGCTAGCGGTTCGATATCGAACGCGAACAGGTAGGGGGATAAGGGGCAACCCTGTCTGGTTCCCCTAGCTAATATGAAATATGGGGATATCATAGCATTTATTTTGATGGAGGCTTGAGGGTGCGCATATAGCAGCTTAACCTACTGGATATATTTGGGGCCAAAACCAAATCTTTTCAGACATTCCGAAATATATGGCCATTCAATTGAGTCAAATGCTCTTCTGGCGTCCAGAGAGAGAGCATGACTCTTGTCCCGGGGGTTGTCGTGGTCAAGAAGACAGTTAATAAGGGTTTTCCTGATGTTTATTGATGTTGATTTCCCTGGTATGAAGCCCGTCTGATCTGATTGTACTATTGTTGTTCTGATTTTTTGAAGTCTGGTTGCAAGTATTTTGTAATCTAAATTTAGTAAAGAAATTGGTCTATACGAAGCTGGGTCCAGAGGGTCTTTACCGGTTTTATGTATCAGAATAATATGAGCTTCATACATGGAAGATGTATGTAGAGTTCAGCCTTGGCGAAGGCAGATTGGTATGTGTTTAGTAATTGGGGGAGAATATGCTCACAGTATCTTTTATAGACTTCTGCTGGTAGGCCATCTGGGCTGGGGGGGTTTTACTAGAAGCCATAGACCCGATGGCTTCCATCAGTTCA
>JAACNH010005009.1:0-21828 GCA_019447015.1 Hymenochirus boettgeri | reverse complement strand
AAACCAGAAACTACAGTATATATATTATACCATAATTCTCAATATTTATAGTATCCCTGTACCAACCATAAATACAGTATATGTATATAAAGACAGGAAATCTCAATATTATATAGTATCCTTGTACCAACCAGAACTACAGTATATATGTATTAATACAGTATTCTCATTATTATTATAGTATCCCTTGTACCAACTAGAACTACAGTATATGTATTAATACCGTAATTCTCCTAATTATATAGTATCCCTGTAACCACCAGAACATAGCATATGCATTAATACACATAAGTAATTCTCAATATTATATGTATCCCTGTACCAACCAGAAAACTACAAAGATGATTAATACCAGTAATTCTCAATATTATTAGTATCCCTGTACCAACCAGAACTACAGTATATGCATTAATACCAGAAATTTCTCAATATTATATAGAATCCCTGTACCAACCAGAACCAGTATATATTTATACCAGTAATCTCATTATATAGGATCCTTGTACACCAGAACCAGAACTAAGTATGTATTATACCAGTAATTCTCCATAGTTATATAGTATCCCGGTACCAAACTGAATACAGTATATGTAGAATACCAGTTATTCTCAATATTATATAGTATCCCTGTATCAACCAGAACTACAGTATATGTATTAATACAGTGTCATCTCAATAAGTTTTAGTTTTAGAAACTTATCCAGCCCACTTTAAAAAAGCTATTCAATGAACTTGCCATTACCATATCTGCTGGAAGACAGAGTCTTACAGTTTCACCGTTCTCATGTAAAGAAACCTTCCTAGTCTGAAGATGGAAACTTCTTTCTTCCAATCTTAAAGGATGTCCACATGCCCTTGATATGACATATTAGTGATCAATGCACCAGAGTATGGCCCCATAATATATTGGTATAAAGTGATCATATCTCCACGTAAAAGTCGCTTCTCCAAGTAGCACTAACTTGCTAATCTGCCTGCATAGTCAAGCCTCCCCATTCCTCTATTATTAATTGCCCTTCTCTGAACTGCTTCCATTTCCAAGATGTTCCTTGTATATGGGAATCCAAATGTAGCGCAAAACTTATGGGGCGTAGCCCATTATTGAATGGGTACGCTGCACTATTTCCAAAAAAGTTAATGGAGATGTGAGGTTTTTTAGTGAAAAACCTATGCTAATAGTACATTGGGTAGCACATGGGTTTTGCACTAAAGTACCTATACCGGCCATTTAGCATGGGCCTATAAAGGTGGTCTGACAACACCGCTTTTAACAACAGAATGTCAGTGTGCAGTTTTACCTGCCAATGTCCCAAAATGTTTCCCATCAAGATCAGAGGTTGCAATCAGTGTTAATGATAAGAACTTTATGAATCTCCCCGATGATACTATCTCTTTAATTAAACATAGATTTCCCTTAATAACATAGTACTGTGCCCTTTAATAACATAGTACTGTCCCTTTAATGAAAATAGTACTATCCTTTAATAAGCATAGTACTGTCCCTTGCTAAGCATAGTACATAGCAGAGTTTTCATCAATATTATAATGTAATGATGGTCACAACAAAATGAATGGGCTAGTCGGTTTACTAAAGTGTTAGGGAATACCTGGGTGGTAAGTTACAGTGTGCGGGCCAACCAAATGCTGCCCGTAAACTATTATCTTTGTTCTTGTAGATCTTTCACAAAGTTGCAATTTTCAGTTGAATTCATTTTTTTTTTATAGATTTGACAAGTGAACTGAATATATTCATATATATAATATTGGTAACGCCCAACCGTTTATAAAGCTTTATTTTACACCCCTTTAAGGCTGAATACATTATTAATCTGTCTAGAAGTTTAAAGTTGTGGGAAAACTTCCTTGAACAATCTGACATGAGACATTGATACAAATGATTATCTAACTGATTGGAGAGATGGGGGGAAGCTCATTGTAATTGTGCTTATGCTTATCACTGGCTGTAATGTTTTTAGTGTAACATTCTTTAACATTTAAAGGGTACTGTGGTCTCGAATTCTCTCCATACTAGTAAGAATTCTATAAAAAGCCTTCCATCATACCTTCAAAAATAAAATCTAAATCACATCTCTAGATAAAATTTGTTATAAAAGTTATGCTGGAAAGGTTCAGCAATATTACTTCATGCTTGAACACTTCTGTTTTCAGCCATGTGACAATTTGAGCCATGTGACCAGCCTGCCTGCATTAATAGGCTCCCCTTCTCAACTGTCAATTTTTTACCAGGTACTTCTGATTTCCCCAGCATTCAGTACTTAACTGAGCATGCTTCTCCCCCAGGGCGGAAGGGTGGGGGGTGGCAGAGGTCAGGTAATGTTCACTAATCTACTGAAAGCAGGAAGCTTGAACATTCACCCCAATATAATTTCTCACAGGCTCCAGCCAGAGATGTAATGTCAGCTTCTTTTAAAGGAAATACTGCAAGGCTTTCAATTAACCCTAAATTGTTTTGAGACCACAGTTGCCCTTTAACTGCTTATATATATTTATTATATAGTTTTTAATAATTCCGTGGATAACAGGTATGCCCATGCTATAGTCACATTAACCTCTAGACGTTAACCTTAAACCATGGGGGTTTTTCTTTCTTCAAATTAGGAAAGTGGTAAAAGACCAATGTGCTGGCGACTCTCCATTTGAGTTGATAAAGCACCACTGAACTGCAGACCTGTGTGACACTCATATATTAAAGAATTGTTTGCAATCATAATTACACTGTTAACTCAGATTGTATTTGTATGTCCCATGACACAATACACATTGCAGCAGAAATCAGCATTAACAATACTTCCTTGTCTAACTGAAACTCTGTCTCTCTATTAAAACAGAAGAAAGGCCTGGAAGAAACATCGCTTACAATTCTGAAAGAGAAGAGGGGGGGGGATGGGGTGTGCAATGGTGGTCCACAGCTCTCTACCTGTGTTTAAGAACCATAGTTTCCTTGCCACAACAATACAGATACAGTCACCACTTGCTTTTGGACATTGTCCTATGGTCAGTAAAGGGCTTGGGATGGATTGGAGTTAAAACTTGTTTGCAAAAAGTATTAAATGGAAGAGGTTTAAATAAAACATAACCCATATAAATATAGATTTTTAAATGGCAACATATAAAAATGTAATTTATGCAGGGGAAAATATTCCATCAATGAAATTTAGTGCCACACCGCTGTCTTTCATGAAAGAACCAGCCTGGGAGGTAGGAGAAGGCTTAATTAGAATATATAGTTCATAGGAAGGCACACTCCATATAGTATTTAGATAATAATCCATTTATAGTGCTGAAAAAACAATAATGCCAAAAAATACACACAACGTTTCGGGGGTCAACCCCTTCCTCAGGTGACACGAGGAAGGGGTTGGACCCCCGAAACGTTGTGTGTATTTTTGGCATTTATTGTTTTCAGCACAATAAATGAGTATTATCTAAAATACTATATGGAGTGTGCCTTCCTATGAACTACTATATATCTATTAAACTTACCTGCAGTGGCACAGGTTGTGGATAGAGCACCTCCAATTTTGCCTATCAGAACCATCCCATTGGATTGAAATTGGAGGTAGGAGAAGGCTTTCCTACTCCCCTGAAAAAATGGAATTTATTAAAGTAAAACTTTTTTGCCCATTAGTTTCCCTTTAAGGCTATGCATTCATAGCCCTAAATCACAAACTGTACCCAGGTGTGGAGCTTCACCACAGCAATTGGTACCACAGGTTGTAAGACAGGAGTGGTAAATGCAAGACCAATATGTTTATAGTGGTAGGGGAAGGAGAAACCTGGCAGTGAGATACACAATGCTATTTTCTTGTTAGTCAGTGGACATCAATGCTATGTAATAATTAAAATAGGTTGTTCACTTAATAAAACATGGTACTGTCAATATAATAAAACATAGTATGTCACTTTAATAAAAAATAGTACTGTCACGTTAATGAACATAGTACTATCACTTTAATAAACATAGTAATTGTCACTGCAAATTAAGAAATAGTACTGTTCATTTTATTAATCATAGTACTGCCCCTTTAATAAACACAGTACGGTCTCTTTAATACACTACAGCGTTATTCAAAAAAGTTCTTATATTTAAAATGGTGTCTAATTTTGCCCCAACCAATCAGATGTTAGCTTTTCAATGTTAAATAATATCTGATGGTTGGGGCAAAATTAGCACCAGTTTTAATGATAGAAACTTTATTGAATCTCCCGATAGTACTATCTCTTATATTAACAGTACTTCCCTTTAATAAACATAGTACTGTCCCTTTTTATAAACATAGTACTGTCCCTTTACTAAACATTAGTACAGTCCCTTTAATGAACACAGTACTGTCCCTTATAAATAGACGTTTTCAAGCATAGTACGGTCCCTTTAGCATAGTACTGTCCTTATAGTAACTGTCCCTTACTAAGCATAGTACTGTCCCTTACTAAAAATAGTATGCCTTTAATAAACATACAGGGTTATTCAAAAAGTTCTATCGTTAAAAATGGTGCTAATTTTGCCTCAACCAATCAGATGTTAGCTTTCAAATTAAAAAAAGATCTGATGGTTGGGGCAAAATTAACACCATTTTAACGATAAGAACTTTTATTGAATCTCCCAGATAGTACTGTCCTTTACTAAAAATAGTACTGTCCCTTACTAAGCATAGTTTTCGTATTTAATAACATTCTACTGTCCCTTTACTAAACTAGTACGGTCCCTTTACTACATAGTACCGTCATTTTAATAAAATAGTTACTGTCCCTTTACTAAGCCTAGTACTGTCCTTTACTAAATTAGTACCGTTCCTTACTAAGCATAGCACTGTCCCTTAATAAACATAGTACTGTCCCTTTAATAACATAGTACTGACACACAGGACTGCACCCATGCTCTTTCAGTCAGATCCTAATAATATTAGGCTGTAATGCGGTTTTTACACTGTAGATGGCAGTAACGTACCTTTGCAGGAGACGAAACTAACCAAGGGTAATTTGATGTTTGGCCACCTCGAGTGTTCAGTCAGACAGCTCATACTTCCGCACATGTGAAGTTGGTGAACGCTGGTTCCAAGGGACCGTATGAAGTAGTACACTAGCACATGGTATTTGTGACTCAGCCTTTAACAAAAATGGTGGTTCCGTACTGTACCAGGAAGTTACGACTTGGTTCCCGGGTGTGTGTGTAACTACGAACGAAATGGGATTCGCAGGATGTCCTGACAGACACAACTAGACTAGCATCGTACAGTGTCTGCCTGAGGTACCGTGGGTATTGCTAACTTAGTAATTGGGAGGGTGTGTGGCTAGCTAAGCATCTGGGTAGCACCTGATTTATGATGAATGAGAGTTTTTAGGGCTCTGTATTATAGAACAAGACAATCAATATACAGTGTATAGTTAATGCTGCGTACATGACGTAATGCTGGCACAGTTGTCAGTAATGCTGGCACAGTGTAATAGTAATGCTGGCACAGTGTAATGTATGTGGCAAGTGTATAGTAATGCTGGCACAGTGTAATAGTAATGCTGGCACAGTTGTAATAATAATTTGGTACAGTGTATAGAATGCTGGTACAGTGTATAGAATGCTGGTACATTGTATATGTAATGCTGGCACAGATGCTGGTACAGTGTAAAAGTAATGCTGTACAGTGTAATAGTAATGCTGGCACAGTGTATAGTAATGCTGGCACAGTGTATAGTAATGTGGTACAATTTTATAATGCTGTTACAGTTAATAGTAATGTGGCACAGTGTATAGTAATGCTGGCACTGTGTAAAGTAATGATGGCACAGTGTAATAGTAATGCTGGTACAGTGTATAACTGCATATAATGATATAACTGCATTTCTACTAGGTAGCTGCTTCTTATGTCTGTGTGTGTTTTCCACAGGGGCCCTAGGTATTCACTGATCTGGTAATAGGTTCTATTTAATCTGAATTAAAAAATACCCATGCTGGTGACAGTGTTAGTAATGCTGGTACAGTGGTAATAGTAATGTCTGGTAAGTGGGTAATAGTAATGCTTGTTACAGTGTAATAGTAATGCTGGTACAGTGTAATAGTAATGTGGTACGTGTAATATATTGACGTGTAATAAGTAATGCTGGTACAGTGGTAAAGCTGGTACAGGTATAGTAAGCTGGTACAGTTGTAATAGTATGAGTACAGTGTAAAGTAAGCTTGGTACAGTGTAATAGTTATTCTGGTAACAGTGTAATATCATGCTGGTACAGTGTAATAGTAATGCTGGTACAGTGTAATAGTTATTCTGGTACAGTGTAATAAATATGCTGGTACAGTGTATAGTAATGCTGGTACAGTGTAATAGTAATGCTGGTACAGTGTAATAGTAAGCTGGTACTAGTAATGCTGGTACAGTGTAATAGTAATGCTGGTACAGTGTAATAGTAATGTGTATGGTAGTAGTAGCTGGTACAGTGTTAGTAATGCTGGTACAGTGTAAAGTAATGTGGTACAGTGTATAGTAATGCTGGACAGTGTATAGTGGTACATGTGGTATACAAGTATAGTTACAATTAGTAGCTAACTGTCATTTCAAATACGATCTTTGCAGGGCCACATGACGCTATAGATTGCATTTAAACTGCATTACACAGGGGTCCTCATGTTATTCTCTGATCTGGAATAGTTCACCTCTATTTAAATCTGAATAAAAAAAATACCCATGCTAAAAGTAGCTCAGTATAGGGAGAGAGACCAGCCATAGGGGGTAGTTTATCAGCCACGGATTAGCCATTGCAGCAGTGTACATTTCATATGTTTGGCTTTAAAGAGGTGTTGTAATTAGTATCTCACTGAAATGTTACCATTCATATTTCCAGGACAGTTAGAGGAGGAGGCAGAGTGTGCAGGCTAAGGGGTATTTCGGGGCGGGGATAGGGACATTCTAATCTAGGGACAGGTTACCAGGGCGTTCCTAGGACGGGATTTAGTCATGACTGCAGGGCCGAAATCCGAGTTTGCAATCGGGACAATCTTGTCCAAGTAAAGTATGCCTGCAACCCTGTAGAGTAGAGATGCGTGGGGAGGACAATGAAGTGAACCTGATCTTGCAAAACTCTGTGAAACTAAGCGTTTCTTAATAGTGAATGTGGGAGGGTATGGAATTGTATTTCGTTTACTACTTCAGTGACGTACTAGAAACCCTGGGGGCCTCCCAGCAAAAACATAATGAATCTGTGGTAGAAAAAGCTAGGCTTTCATGTGGTTAATGGGCATGTCCGAACCCCAAACTAAAATTTAATCCTCTACTGGCCCACTGTACAGTTTTAAAAAATCCATACCTTACATCTCTACTCCATCTCTATCCCTTATGGTTCCATGCAGTGCTTTGTCCAAAGTAAGAGGAGACTGAAGGGTAGGAGGTGTCTTCTGATGAAAAGGTTTCTGCCTTTTTTAAAGTATTCAATGAACTTGCCATTCCCACATCTGCTGGAAGACCGTTCACAGTTTCACCGTTCTCACTGTAAAGAACACTTTTCCTAACCTGAAAACTAAACTTGCTTTCTTCCAACCTTAAGGATGTCCACGTGTCCTCTGATATGACCTATTAGTAAACAATGCACCAAAGAGTTCATTGTATGGCCCATAGATAATTTGTATAAGGTATACATGTCCCCACGCAAACATCGCTTCTCCATGAAACAGCCCTAACTGTCTAATCTGCCTGCATATCAGCCCTCACATTCCCCTTATTAATTTAGTTGCCCTTCTCTGAATGCCTCAATTCCAAGATGTCCCTTTTCGTATGGGATTCCAAAACTGTACAGATATTCCAAATGAGGCTTGTTAAGAGAGGGAGAATATATTTTTCTCTCTTGAATATTCTCTCTTTATACAAGACAATATCTTTGCTAGCTCTAGCAGTTGCTACTGGCATTGTTTGCTATAGCTAAGTCTGTATCAAACCAGAACCCCAAATCTTTGTTCCATTACAGATGCACTTACACTCAGGTTATTTATGGTGTAGGTGGCACAGAGGATTATTAAATCCCAAATGCATCACCTTACATTATCAAAATTGAATTCATCTGCCATTTGGCTCCCATTTGATAATCTAGTAGTCGCTTGGCAGCACTTGCACAATCACTATGAAGTTTCCAAAGTCTGCATAGATTAGTGTCATCAGCAAACACAGAGACCTGTTCTCAATGCCCCCTTCTAAGTCTTTATAAACAGATTAAACAGAACGGCCCCAGTACAGAACCCTGAGGCACTTGCTAGAACTTTAGCCCACATAGATGTAGCTCAATTACCACCACCTCTGTTTGCGATCCAAAAACAGTTCTCTATCCATGAACAAAATGTTTCTTCAAGGCCAACAGTCCCTCAGTTATACATTAGTCTCCTATGTGGCACAGTTCAAAACTTTCGCAAAATCCAAATATACCACATCCACTGCGTGCCTGATTCCAACTTCTTTACTCGCTTCTCATATAAAAGCCAATTAACATTTGTCTGGCATGATCATTTCTCATAAATCCTTGCTGACTACTATAAGATGATCCTGGAGACAAAGTCAAGGATATGTCCCGTAACAAAGTTCCAGCACTTCCCTACACTGATGTTGGCTTCAGGTCTATAGTTACCAGGCGTGAACGACTACCTTTTTTGAATATTGGTATACATTGGCTTTTTCCAATCAGGGCACATCCCCAACCAAAGCGAATCTGAAAAGATGAGAAACAGTGGTCTAGATAAACTGAACTAAGCTCTTTTAAATCGAGGATGCATCAATGGGTCCTGGGGGCTTTATGTGATATAACTCTGTCTAATTGTTTCCGTACCATTATCCCTTAGCCCATTGGTGAATAACTGTCAGTTTTCCCTCATATAGTACAATCCCTACTGTCTAAGGACAAGGATTTTCAACAGTAAAAAACCGATGCCAAAAAACGGTTTAGCAGATTAGCCTTTTCGGCATTCTCTACAAACCCATCAGCCCCATTATGTTAATGGTCCCACATTCTCATCTCATCTTTTTACCCATTTATATACTTAAAAAACATTTTGGGGTTGGACTGCTTTGTTGGCAATCCGTATTTATTTTCTATTTTAGCTAGTTTAATTGCTTTCTTACACTTCTTTATTACAGCTTTTGTACTCCTGTAGGCTGTTTGTTTCCTCTGTTTCAAAATTTTAAAACGCCTTTTTCTTTTTTTTCCATTTCCCTTACCTGAGCATTAAGCCATGCAGGAGGGACCTCATTTTTTTACACTTGTTCCCTAAAGGTACGATTTAGAATGTAATGTGTAATATCCCTTTAAAAGGTGGTCCACATCTGCTCGGTATCTTTACCTAGAAAAACATCCCCCCAGTCTATGAGCAGGAGCGATTCCTTAAAAGCTAAAATTAGCTTTCCTAAAGTTAAAAGTTTTGTGTACACAGTGCACTTAGTTTTTGCAACCCCTATTAATGACGACATATCATGGTGCACTATTCCCTAAGCTTCCCATTACCTCATGCTCCAAAATGAGCCGGGTATATAGATATCACCAGATCCAACAACGCATTCTGTCTAGTAGGAACTTTACCATCTGTGAAGAAAATGCTCATATAGGAAATTTAAGAACTTATACCTTTTTGAGGTGTGGCAGTTCCCTTACTCCAATCTATGTCAGGGTAGTAAAATCCCCCTAACCAGAAACCATCCTCTGGTGCCCTTCCACCTAGCGTAAAATTATTTTCAGATATGGTAGCACCCCCAGCCCACCCCTCACCGCCATAAGAGACATTTGCCCCAAAATTGTCTTTGGTGTTCGCCAGACTTCTGTTTTACAGAGCAATCCCATTTGCACACATATCATTAGGTCTTTCAAAGTCGGATCTGTGACTGACAAAGGATCTGACAGAATTGGCTGAATATTGGTTGTATTGGGACCTATGGAGCCGTAAATTTTCCATTAACCCTGGTGCAACCAGTAAATAAATATTATAAAAGCCAACAGAGTCCATTGCACACAAGGGATTTTTGAAATTGGCTGAATTACATAGATGCGACGTTTTGGCCTGTGTTCCAGGCCTTATCAAGCCAAGAATGAAAAACAAACAAAGGTGCATACAAGTATTTTAAAAGGGTATAAGTGCATCATTTCCTGTGACATCCTAAAAACTCTCCATAAGTAAGAACATGACACAATCAACCTGCTCGTTAAGATATACATATATCACAAACAACAATGATAAAAAGTGACAATATGTTCAAATATTTAGAGAAAAAGAAGGTAATGATACTGAAAAGGCAACCCTCATGTATCCCTTCAGTAAAGTGCCAAATAAGTACATAAATAAGTGAAAAAAATACAGATAAATACTGTAAAATATCTAGTTTAGTCATTACCTCAATTAAATACCCAAGAAACAAAATGCATTAAATGGCATGTCCAGCCTAAAATAAACATTGCTTATAAATGTTTCCCCTCCACCAACCCATGTTCACATTATCGATCCTGCCAAAGATGCCCTTGAATTGACTTACCTAACCGGCCCCTCGCCGCCAGGTCGTTGCCCCCTCCTCCTGTTTCAAGCAAAAACAGAAGCAGGGGCTTCTGCACTGACCGTCGCTCTTTCCTGGTCGTGGCTGTCGGCATTTGGACGTGATGTCACATTGCGCCCTGTAAGACAGCCGTAACTCAGGAAGTAGAGCCGCAAGGCCGACGAGGAGGAGCGGCGAGGGATCGGGATGGGTAAGTCAGTTCAGTGGCACATTGGCAGGATCAGTAATGTGAACATGGGTGTTTGGGGGGGTGAAGAACATATTATAGCAAAGTTTATTTAGGTGAACAAGTCCGTTGAAGTGGCGGAATGTGTAGGACCTACTTAAGGCTTGGTCCTAAAAAAGGGAAAAAATAAAACATCCCAATCAAAATGAATAAGGGGACTAAAAAAACTATTGGACCTATGTAATTAAAGAAAGAAGAAGAATAAGCAGTAATGTTCTCTTTTCAAACATTTTTTGATCTTCTCCCCCCTTGGACCTGGGTGTAACAATGATCAATGGCCTAAAATGTAGTGTGGATACTGTTGGTGTCCACCCAAGAAAATTGCTTGGCCACGGGTTTCATAGTTTTGCCAATACCTAAATGCTGTTTTAATTGTGAGCGTGTCAATTCATATGGACAATGATGGGCAAAATGATCAAGTACATAACGTGTTGTGGAACAGGTGAAAGGAAAGTTGATATCAAATCTTTACCACGTATGGGGACTGTACAAAACAAAACAACGTGGTTATATATCTGCATGTTAGACATCTTCTGACAACTGAAATACCCTACTTTCTTTTGTTTATTAAGCCCAGTGGGGGGGGAATGTAGCTTTAAACTGGGTTCAGTTTTACAAGGAAATCCCCTAGATTCCTACTACGCTGTATGCAATGGGATGCTTGGGTACATTTCCCATTTGTTATCAGGCAGTAAAGGTTCGTACACACGTGCAATCTCGGTGGCCAACGACAATGTGTACGAACAGCCGTTTCAGCCAATATCGGCCAGTGTACAGGCACTTTATCAGCCGAAACGGGCGCTCATTCAGAGATCCCCTCGCGAATCGAGCAAAGATCTCCGAACAGGAGGCCCGCTTGGCCAATAAAGGCACATGCCGTGCACATTGGGCCCTCGAGGTCAGCACCCGTGATCACACGTGTATATGAACCTTTGAAAACGATTGGGACAAATTGTTACACGTTTATCCAATGGAACAATAAACGGTTTGTCAGGTCTCTGATAAACCACTGAAGATAAGAGATCTGTAAAACCGTTTATTTGTTCCATTACATATTACAATTTTCACAATCCATTTCCAAAAGCAATCACGAAACAGTTGGAACATCCTAACAATTTGGGACAGATATACAAACCATGCTGACAGTCAGCTACACAACCACCTCCAGGATTTCTTAACTCCTCCCTCTTCTGCTCACTTAACTCCATCACAGTGGAGGTAAAACAGATACGTATGGTTTGCATTGGGGATGTGTGTAAAGTAAGAAGCTCCGGTGCACTCCTTACAGAAGCCCCCATACAAAGCCCCGTTAAGTTTCCATATTGAATTTCCATTGGTTTTCTGGTTTCAACAGCAAGAGGTCACCAACAGCTAATTAAAGAAAGAAAGCTGTAAGTGGGTACTTCATGCTGGTGCTCATTCTTTAATCTGATGTTTTGGATGTGGAATTAAGCTAGGTATAGATCAGTGTGAACAGATGACGGAGGATCTGCAAGATCGGCAACACAGTCCTGAGCATTCTCCTATGAACATCATAGGGAGAACGCTCGGGACTGTGTGTTTTCCATCGCCGCGCAAGATCCTCTATAGGGAGTCTAGCGTGGACGATGGAAATTTTCAGTCTTTCTGAACGAGCGTTCGGCATGTGCTATTAGGGAACGAAGGTACACACAATACCGAAGGCATCGGGGCTTTATCGTTACTGTGTGTACCCAGCTTTACTGAAAGAAGAATGATAGATTGAAGTACTGCTAAGTATTGATTAGTATTGATAGGGTATGACAGCCTGTCACTCTACCATTGTTGTAAACACAAAATTCAGTAGCTACTGCAAATATTGTGAATCACAACCACCTTGCCTAAAGAGCAAGATCTTAAAAGATAATGGGCAGAATTGTTCATGTTTCGTCTGTCATTTTTTAATATCAGGCTACAGACAATTCCCAAGCATTCCCCTATATGAAGTATAGGGGGATGTTGGGGCGCCACATTCTTTTCAGCTGCAGCTGGGCCCCCCCATGACCGACTGTTACCAAAGGAAAGTTTTTGGGCAGTTCTGAGCAATACTGAGGCCGTCTATCAACGTTCCCCGGCCTTGTGAATTCTCGAAACTTGCGTACATAACTTAAATGATTAAGGGGTGAAAATCTGACTGATTTGGCCTTATCTTTAAAGTGTGTACCCAGCTTTACACCGGAGTCTGTAGTTAAAATAATCCGCTTAGTGTAGGGTCATCTAAAGCATGCTCATGTAAAATCCATCATTAATTGGCTTGAAAAGCCAAATTAGTTCTTCTATTCTTCTATCTTTTTCTTCTTCCGTTTCTTCTTCGCTTTTGGACTGAATTCTCCCACAGTGTTTTGAGCTGAGACATTAAATTTGGTACAGACGTGCGGGGCATATAGGAGAAGTGTGCTATCTTCTAGCTAAGGAATCCGCGGAAGTGTTACGGCCGATATCGGTGAATTTCCGGACATTTTTCCCCGTAGACTGTAATGGTAAAAATCCTCAAATGTGGATATTTCAAAACCGTTTTTTTCATGGTCAAATACAAATGGTGCATCCCCCAACCCCCCACACAGATCCAGGTACACCCACCTACTGACCTACCTTTCCATCCCATGGAAGCATATTTAAAGGGTAACTAAGTTCAAAAAAAACTAATTTAGATTTATCCTCAATAAAAGAGTTTATGGTTGTAAACACAAAAAGACATACCCCCTCAACCAGACCCAGGTACCACACACCTACTGATTACTTATCCATTACTGTGGCACGCCATACTTAAAGGGAAACTAAAGTCAAAAAATTAATTTTGATTAATAATAAAAAGGTTTGTTTTTTTTTACCCCCAACCGGACACAGGTACACACACCTACTGCTCTATTTATCCCATAACTGTGGCAGCCATACCTAAAGGGTAACTAAAGTAGAATTTTTTTTGACAATTATCAAAAAAGTTGGTTTTTAACCCCAACTCGACACAGGTACACACCCTAATGATCTTCCTTACCATTACTGTGACACCATACTTAAAGGGTAACTAAAGTCAAAAAAAACAAATTTGACCAAATCATCAAAAAGTACAGAGAGATTCAATAAAATTTTCACTGAATGGTGCGAATTTGCCCTAACCAATAGATGTTAGGCTTTTCGATTGATGAATCAAAATTAGCACACTTTGGGCTGGGTACACACAAAAGTTTTTTTATCCCAAACAAGAGTTCACTACAAAACTCTCATTCCCATTATTGAGTTATAAAATCTGCAGCAAACAAACATATCCCTTCCAAAATGCAGCCTTCAAGCCAAAATCAAATTTTATACTTAAAATTTCCCTTTCTAGTTGGTAGATGAAATTTAACTTGAGTAATAGTAATTAATTTGGCTTGAAAAAGCCCAAATTACTGTTCTTTCATTTATTCTTTTTCTTCTTCCTTTTATTCTTCTGCTTTTTGGGCGTATCTCCTTCCACAGTTTTTGAGTGGAGACATGAAATCGGTAGGTATTTCCTATAGCGGGCATATAGGAGAAGTGTGCTCTTCTGCTAAAATCCGCGTAAGCGTTTACGGTTCGTTTATCGGGAATTTCTGGACATTTTTTCCCATATAATGGTAACAATTCTCAATGTGGAGTATTTCAAAACCGTTTTTTTCATGGTCATTAAATACAAATGGTGATACCCCCAACCCCCCACACAGACCAGGTACACCCACTATGACCTACTTTCCATTTCCATGGAAGCCATATTAAAGGGTAATAAGTCAAAAAACTAATTAGATTATCCTCAAATAAAAGATAGTTTACTGGTTGTAAACACAAAAAAAAGACATACACCCCTCAACCAGACCAGGTACACACACCTACTGATTTACTTATCCATTACTGTGCAGCCATAATTAAAGGGTAACTAAAGCAAAAAAATTATTTTGATTACATAATAAAAAAGGTTTTGTTTTTTTAACCCCCAAACCGGACAGGTACACACCACCTACTGATCTACTTATCCATTACTGTGGCAGCCATACCTAAAGGGTAACTAAGTAGTAAAACATTTTTTTTGTCAATCATCAAAAAGTTTGTTTTTTTTTTAACACCAACCCGACACAGGTACACACACCTATGATTACTTATCCATTCTGGCAGCACCTAAAGGGTAACTAAAGACAAAAATTTTTTTTTGACAACATCAAAAAAGATACAGAGAGATTTAATAAAGTTCTTTATCATTAAAAATGGTGCTAATTTTGCCCTACCAACTCAGAATTAGCTTTCTGATTGATGGATCAAAATTAGACCACTTTGGGCTGGGTACACACAGGTTTTTTTTGTCCCAAACAAGCGTCACTACAAACTCATCATTCCCATATTGAGTTTTAAATCTGCAGCAATCACACATATCCCCTTCCAAAATGCAGCCCTTCAAGCAAATTCAAAGTTTATACTTTCCTTTCTAGTTATATTATGATTGCCTACAAATACCTGATTTCCATTAACCAGGCTTTTGAAACAAAATGTAATATGGACGTAAGTGATAACATCTATGAGTTACTTACATTAAGGGGAAGTTCAGTTGAAATACATATACTTTAAGAAAAAGAGCAGTATTTTCCATCCTATGACCTTTCAACTGCCCATTCAGCATTTTGTTGGTATATAAATAAATGCTTCCAAAATACTGGACATTCCTTTTGCAGGGCCCCTAATAGGGAACGTTATGGTTTTTGCCCTGACCCAGCGCTTGGGTGGATCAGTTGTCAGTAGAGTTCTGAGCAGTTTGACCCATCTCAAAACAGCCATCAGTAAAAAAATAACTGTTAGGACATTCCAAAGGCTGTGTGCTTTGGGAGAGAGGACCATTCAGCAACCTGAAATGTCAGCTCACTAATGTCAACAGTCAGGAAACTAGCAAGGGGTATAAATTCAACTGATTTTTCAAAAGGAAGAGAATATGTAGTAAACTAGGTATGCTTATATAAATTAAAAATGTAAAAAAATGATATTTTTACACTAAACTATCCCTTTACACTCATTTTTCTGTACTTAAGTGATATAGTTTATTGTATTATTCTGCCACAGGTTCCTTCGAGTGCTTACCTTCGCATTAAAGTCATTCACCACTGCGGTAGTCTCCAGGAGGTCATTGGTATGTCAATGTTCGGTAAGACCAGTTTGTTTTTGATATCTTAGGCATATGTTATGCATTTTTTTTTCTATTACTTTGCATGAATTTGTGCTTTAATGCTTTCATACCAGACTTTGAAATTTGTTCATATGAATGTATTTTTCAGTGCAAAGTGGATTAAAATAACAGAGAACTGATCCCCGAGAAAAATGGTATCAATATATTTAGGTACCCCACTTTCTTGTACAGGAGACTCCCCAAAATAAAAAACAACACTTAGATGTTTTTTTTATGAGAGACAAAACAATTGTTAAATTCCAGATCCCCACATCCATTTGGATGAAACTGAGGGGATTAAGGGGAGCAGGAGGGACCTTGGAATGTGCCTACCTTGGGCGACAGTAGCTAGTGACTTCAGTAGACAAAGTCACTGGGGTTTACCCCTCTCTGTGCCTAATGCCTGGGCATGCAAAGTATGTTCATTTAGGGAAAGAGCAGCTTTTCCAATCGCTACTTCTTTTGTGCAATTCTCTAGAATGGAAAGTGGTTTGGGACTTGTGTACTTTACGTAAAAGACTCAGTTATGCTAAAGGAAATAAGCAAAATATGAGGCTTAATGTTAGACTGGATCTGGTTTCTTCTCCAGAGACCTATTTTATACTACGGTGGGCTTCTAGCCGTGAGCATTTCGTAGAGCCTGTCTGAGTCAGTCACACAGCAGAGAGGAGAAAGACCATCACCTACTTGGTTGGGTAGTTTTTTTCAAATCACACAGAGACAATACATTTTTGGGTGTCTAATTTTGTGGTATTTCTATCCTGTATCACATCAACCCTTCCTAACAGTTGATCCAGAGGAAGGCAAAAAACCCCAGCTTAAAAGGGGGAAAAATTCCTTCCTGACTCCAAACGGCAATCGGAAAGTATCCCTGGATCAACCAGATCTATATTCATTAATACCAGTAATTCTCAATATTATATAGTATCCCTGTACCAACCAGAACTACAGTATATGTATTAATACCAGTAATTCTCCATATTATATAGTATCCCTGTACCAACCAGAACTACATATACTGTAGTTCTGGTAATACCAGTAATTCTCCATATTATTATAGTTATCCCTGTACCAACCAAGAACTATAGTAATGCATTAATACAGAATTTCAATATTATATAGTATCCCTGTATCAACCAGAAACTACAGTAGAGTATTAATACCAGTAATTCTCATATTATTATGTATCCCTGTACCAACCAAACTACAGATATGTATTAATACAGAAATTCTCATATTATAGTATCCTTACCACCAGAACTACAGTATATATTTAATACCGTAATTTTCATATTACAGTATCCATGTACCAACCAGAAGAACTACAGATATATGCATAATACCAGTAATCTCAATATTATATAGTATCCCGTACCAACCAGAACGACAGTATATATATATTAATACCAGTAATTCTCAATATTATATAGTTATTTCCCGTAACCAACAAGAACTACAGTATATATATTAATACCAGTAATTCTCAATAATTATATAGTATCCACCGTACACCAAGATACAGTATATGTTAATACCAGTAATTCTCCATATTATAGTATCCCGTCAAACCAGAACTACCAGATCCCTTACCAACCAGAACTACAGTATATGTATTAATACCAGTAATTCTCAATATTATATAGTATCCCTGTACCAAACCAGAACTGCAGTATATGTAATAATACCAGTATCTCAATAGTATATAGTATCCTGTTCCCAACCCAAAACTGCAGTATATGTATTAATACCAGTAATTCTAATATTTATAGGTCCATGTTACCAACCAGAACTAGAGATTATTTATTCAATACCAGTAATTCTCAATATTATACGTATCCTGTACCAACCAGAACTACAGTATATGTTATTAATACCAGTAATTCTCCATATTATAGTAGTATCCCTGTACCAACAGAACTACAGTAATATATTAATACCATAATTCTCATTATATAGTATCCCTGTACCAACCAGAAACTACAGTATATGTAATAAAACAGTAATTCTCATATATTATATAGTAATCCCTGTACCAACCAGAACTATAGTACATGTATTAATACCAGTAATTCTCAAATATATATAGTATTCCTGTACCAACCCGAACTACAGAATTTATTAATACCAGAATTCTCCATATAATATAGTATCCCTGTACAAACCAGAACTACAGTTATGCATTAATACCAGTAATTTTCATATATATAGTATCCCTGTACAACCAGAACTACCGTAAGTATAATACCAGTAAATCTCCATATAATATGTATCCCTGTACCAACCAGAACTACAGTATATAGCTAATACAGTAATTTCAATATTTATAGGATCCTGTACAACCAGAAACTACAGATATATTTAATACCAGTAATTCTCAACTATTAATGTACCTGTACCAACCAGAAATACAGTATATGTATTAATACCAAGTAAATCTCAATATTAATAGTATCCCTGTACCAACCAGAACTTACAGTAATGTATTAATAACCAGTAATTCATCAATATATATTAGTATCCCTGTACCAACCAGAAACTAGTATATGTATTAATACCAGTAATTCTCAATTATTATAGTATCCCTGTACCAACCAGAACTAAGTATATATTAATACCAGTAATCTCCAATATTATATAGTATCCTTGTACCAACCAGAACTACAGTAATGTATTAATACCAGTAATTCTCCATATATATCAGTCTCCCGTACCAACCAGAACTAGTAGATAGATTAATACCAGTAATTAATCAATATTATACAATTATATAGTATCCCTGTACCAACCAGAACTACAGTAAATTAATACCAGTAATTCTCAATATTATACAATATTATATTATAGTTCCCTTGTACCCAACCAGAACTACAGTATATGTATTAATACCAGTAATTCTCCATTTATATAGATCGCGTGTACCAACCAAGAACTACAGTATATGTATTAATACCAGTAATTCTCAATATTATATAGTATCCCTGTACCAACACAGAAACTCGAGTAATGTATAATACCAGTAATTCCAATATTACTATAGTATCCCCTACCACCAGAAACTACGTAATGTTTAAACCAGTAATTCTTAATATTATATAGTACCTGTACCAACCAGAAACTACGTATATGTATTAATACAGAATTCTCCATATTATATAGTATCCCCGTACAACCAGAAACTACAGTAATTATTAATACCAGTAATTTCCTATTATATAGTTCCCCGTACTAACCAGGAACTACAGTATGATTAATACCAGTAATTCTCAATATTAATAAGTATCCCGTACCAACCAGAACTACAGTATATGTATATAAACCGTAATTCTCATATGTATATAGTATCCCCGTTACAACCAGAACTACAGTATATATTATTAATACCGAATTTCAAGATATAATAGTATCTCCTGTACCAAACCGAACTACAGTAATATGTTAATACCAGTAATTCTCCATAGTATATAGTATCCCCTGTACAACCAGACTACAGTATGTTCTAATACCATAAATCTCAATATTAGAGAATCCTGGACAAACCGAAACGTACAGTATATGTATTAAGACCAGTCCCAATTCTCAACCTATTATATAGTATCCCTGTACAACCAGAAATACAGTATATGTATTAATACCAGTAATTCTCAATATTATATAGTATCCCTGTACCAACCAGAATACGTATATGTATTAATACCAGTAATTCTCAATATTATATAGTTCCCTGTACCAACCAGAATACCAGTATATGTATTAATACCTGTAATTCTCAATATTATAGGTACCCCTGTACCAACCAGAACTACAGTATATGTATTAATACCAGTAATCTCAATATATATAGTATCCCTGTACCACCAGAACTACGTATATATATTAATACCAGTAATTCTCCATATTATATTAGATCCCATGTAGCAACCAGAATACAGTATATGCTTAATACAGATTATCTCAATATTATATTAGTATCCTGTACAACCAGAACTACAGCTATATGTATGATACCAGAATTATCAAATTATATAGTATCCCGTACCAACCAGAACTACAGTTAGGCATTTAATACCTAATCTCAATAGTATATAGTATACCTGTACAACCAGACCTAACAGTTATCCTTGTACCAACAGAACTACAGTATATGTATTAATACCAGTAATCTCCAATATATATAGATATATTCCCTGTACCAACCAGAACTCAGTATATGTAATAATACAGTAATTCTCAATATTATATAGTATCCCTGACCAACCAGAACGCTAGTATATGTATTAATACCAGTAATTCTCAATTTAATAGTATCAGTACCAACAAACTAGAGTATATTTATTAATACCAGTAATTCTCAAATTATATAGTATCCCTGTACAACCAGAACTACAGTATATGTAGTAATACCAGTAAATTCTCCATATTATATAGTATCCCTGTACCAACCAGAACTACAGTATATATATTAAATAACCAGTAATTTCATTATATAGTATCCCTGTACCAACCAGAACTACAGTATGATAATAAAACCAGTAGTATTCTTATATTATATAGTATCCCTGTACCAACCAGAAACTAAGTCATTGTATTAATACCAGGAATTCTCAATATTATATAGTATTCCTCTACCAACCGAACTACAGTATATTATTAATACCAGTAATTCTACCCATATAATATAGATCCCTGTACCAAACCAGAACTACAGTATATGCTTAATACCAGTAATTCTCAATATTATATAGTATCCGTACCAACCCGAATACAGTATATATATTAATACCAGTAATTCTCAATATTATATAGTATCCCTGTACCAACCAGAAATTACAGTATATGTATTACTACCAGTAAATCTCATATTATATCGTATCCCTGTACCAACCAGAACTACAGTATATGTTTAATACCAGTAATTCTCAATATTGATAAGTATCCCTGTACCAACCAGAATACAGTAATTGTATTAAATACCAGTAATCTCCATTATGATCCCTGTTTACCACCAGAACTATAGTATATGCATTAATACCAGTAATTCTCATATTATATAGTATTCCTGTTACCAAGAAAGAACTACAGTATATGTATTAATACCAGTAATTCTCATATTAATAGTATCCTGTACCAACAGAAACTACAGATATGTATTAATACCAGAAATTCTCATATAGAGATCCCGTACCAAACCAGAACTACAAGTATAAGTATTAATACCGTATTTCATAATACAGTATCCCTGTACCAACCAGAACTACCGTTATATTGCATTAATACCAGTAAGTCTCAATATATATAGTATCCCCTGTACCAACCAGAACTACAGCTATATATATATTAATACCAGGAATTCTCAATATTATCTAGTATCCCTGTACCAACCAGAACTACAGTATATATATTAATACCAGTAATTCTCAATATATATAGATATCCACCGTACCAGCCAGAACTACAGTATATGCATTAATACCATAAGTATTCTCCATAGTATAAGATCCTGTTACCAAACCAGAATATCAGTATCCCTGTTACCAACCGAAACTACAGTATAGGTATAATACCAGTAATTCTCAATATATATGTATCCGGTACCAACCAGAACTGCCGTATAGTATTAATAACCAGTAATTCTCAATATTATATAGTATCCCTGTTCCAACCAAAACTGCCGTATATGTATTAATACCAGTAATCTAATATATATAGTATCCATGTACCAACCAGGAAAACTAGAGTATATTTATTAATACCAGTAATTCTCAAAGTATATAGTTATCCCTGTACCACCAGCAATCAGTATCGGTATTAATACCAGTAATTCTCCATATTATATAGTATCCCTGTACCAACCAGAACTACAGTATATATATTAATACCAGTAATTCTCATTA
>JAACNH010005008.1:0-21829 GCA_019447015.1 Hymenochirus boettgeri | reverse complement strand
GCTATTCAGTTTTATTGAAGAACGGGGGGTAAAGGAGCTATGCCTTACCTCCCATTCCTCAATAAAATTGAATAGCCCAAACTTAATTTTCCCCAGTGGAGATTCTCTTTAAGAAGCCAGACACAGGTAAAACTATTTCATATTACTGCACACATGCAGGGAGATTTACCCAGAGCCGCTATCACTGTGGATTATGAAAGGACAACTCGCTCACCTCAGCACTGATCCTCTTCTATATCCATTTGAAAGAAATCCTTTTTTTTCCCGCTAGGTCCGCCCCCTGGGTTAAGCATCTAACTCCTGCACTTACCTCTTAAATTTGCGATTGCCGGCACACTCTTCTCCACTTTCTGCTGAGCTGATGACTTTCTGGTAGGAGAACAGCACACTGGCGATCGCAAGTTTAAGAGATAAGTGCAGGAGTTTAATGCTTAACCCAGGGGTGAGGACCTAGCGGCTTTGGTGCTCACCCTGGGTTCTTATAAATAGGGATGTGTATGTGTGTGTGTGTGTGTGTGTGTAAAGGACAATATTGTTGTCCTTTAATCACACAGAAAATACAGTCCTGCGACTCCTGACATGTTCTATATGATATTTCTTCAGGATGGGTCTTTACCCTGATAATGATGAACTCGTTGCTAGTGCCCAAATCCCAAAAATGGAAAAATAAAATGGATGAAAATGTACCAAAAAAATGAATTGTGTGTTTTTGGTCCTTTTTTGTCCATCCTAGTTTGAACAATACCTAATACTATGTTTACAGCGTACCAGGTGGTTACCTCAAAGTGGGTGCGTTATCTAAAAAAGTGGGTGTGGCTTCGAAAAAGTGGGTGTGGCTATTTTGAGTTTCAAAATCTGGAAACAAAGCACGTATGGTGCGTACCCAGCCTAACCTTTACAAAAGCCTTTTAAATGCTAAACCAGTAAGCAAAAGCTCATCCATTGTAAAGTTAAGGAAGAACTTCATTATACTTACCTTCCCCCCCCCACCTTCATCTATAAAACTTCTCAGGGTGAGGGCCTAAACCATAAGGTCCTCACCCTTTGGTTTACAGATGTTGGTCTGACCTATGTGAAGACGTTCTCTGGGAAGAGGAGAACTGTAGGAAAATGCAAAAAAGCGGCACTAGACTGGACAAGTGAGGCAAAGTATTGTTACTGTAAGCACAGTACTAAGGAACTAGCAGTTTAGGTACTCACTTCTTCACTAAATGACAAAACTTATGCTGGACAAATATTGTATATGGCCAGCATTAGGGACAGGCCTAAATTTTGATTTAGTTTTTATTAAGATTTATTTTTAAACTTGACTTATTGAAAGAGAGATACTATTTGTATGTAGTATTTATCATACTAAGTTGATCCGAGTATAAGTCGAGGTACCTATTTTACCAGAAAAATGAGTAAAAACTGATTGACTCGAGTATAAGCCGAGGGTAGAAATTATGACCACTTCTGCCTTCTGATTCTGTATTGTTTTGTGGCTTAGGTTGACCTTTAAATGGACAGCAGAATTCCAATACATTAATCCCAAACAGTAATAGCCAAATCCAGTACCAGTAACCCCCAATTCCTTGGCATTCCAGATTTTTGGAAACTACAACTACCAGCATACTTTAGTTGCTGGGAGTAGTAGTTTCCAAACACCTGAAGTGGCAAGCACCCTCAGGCCACAAGTGTTAACTTGTCTAAGCGGTGATTATCGAAGTAGCGCACAGTCACTCAGTATTCAATCCAGTAATCCGGCTGTCACTCGCTCCGCATGTTTTGATATGCCGGCTGACGTAACTACTCGGTGCCACCGTGCCAGGCGGTAAGTGAGACAAGTGCCGAGTAGTGACACCAGCCAGCAGATCACTACATGGAGAGCAAGCGGCAGCCGGATTGAAGACTGAGTGACTGAGCGACTTGGTTTCGGTTTTCAGGCTATTTTTAAAATATACTCGAGTATATAATGTATACTTTGTTTCATGTACAATATGTGAAATTGCATTATTGAAGGGAACTTTACATTTCCAACTGAACCAATCTGTACATCATTAATGGATAATGAAAGAAATTGTATTTCCCAGTATTATTGAATTAAAATCTCATTACACTCTTCCCAGGAAGAAAGAAATTCATTTGTAGGTTACTTTCACACATAACTTCCTGCTGAGATGACATTCATCTATGAAACATTATGTTATTATTACAGTCTCAAAAATTCCTTACTTGAACAAGACCTACAATTTTAAATATGCATAACATTTCATTGTTTAATCACAAACATATAAATTAAGTTTATTTTTACTAACGTTATTAAGCAAAATACATCATTTAATTGCTGTTTTAAAAGCAATACACTTAAACTTTGATTCCAACACAGTTTTGCTACTTGAATGCAGGTCATAAAGAGATCTTTCCTCTCTGCCGACCGATCCCACGATTTTCAATCGATATTTCCAGAGCTGCCTTTCCCATTCTTCTTCATGATTAACATTAAGTGATTGTGTTGTTCCGTCTGGCCCATTCATTTAACCATCGTTGCGGAAAAAAAACGGAAAGGCAGGCAAGTTCTAATCTATGGGCACTTTTAGGCTAGGTACACACAGGTCAATGCTTCAATCAATCAACCACCCGGTCAGTTTTTTGTTGTTGTGCTGACACGGATGAAACATTGCAGTGGATCAGCACCAGTAATAAAATAGTTTGATCTGAGTGTTGTACTATCCTTGTATGATATTCTGAAGTTGATTTAATTGGCCAAAGTTGTGGCATTGGATTGTTAAGCCTCATACACACGTTGGATAATTTTCGGGCAGCCGACGAACGTTTAACAACGTTATCGTTAATCCTCATAATTGAAATGACATCTGTACACACAGCAACAATAGTCACCACGACAGTCGTTAGATATAGAGGTGCGTAAGTAACGTTCGTATCTTCGCGCAATTATGAAAGCAGCGCATGCGCCTTTTATATATTTTTCCGTAGAACATTAAAGATAATCTGCCGACCATGTACAAATATACAATAATCGGCAGAACAAATCCCCCAGGCTGATCGTCGGAAAAAGCCAACAATAGTCGATGGACATTAGTCTTTGATGATCGTTGATGGTATATTTTCGTACGAATATCGTGCGATTACTCGCTCGTCGGCTGCATCGTACAACAATTATCCAACGTGTGTAAGAGGCTTTAGAATGCACCTCCAATTGTTCTCACCAAGCTCTGTTGATCTTATCTTATGTTGACTTATGGGTTGCACTAACTGTTCATAATGCTATTTAAAAGGAGAACTATAGTGCATATCAACTTTTTTCAAAAAAACATTAAAATGAAAAGTACTTGGGGCAGGGAGGATTGGTACTTTCTACCTCCCAATATCATTTCTATGAGAAGCGGCAGCATGAAGAAAACTGCCTCCGACAGCTTTTCTGGGTGCTTCAGGGTTATCTGTAATACAGGAAGGCCCAGGACCAGAACCTGGCAGATAAAATTATATGAGCTGTTAGGTCCTCAACAAAACAATATTGGGAGGTGGGAATAATCAATTCTAACTCCCTGTCTCAGGTAACTTTTATTTCTAAAAAGTAAATTTTTACAGTACAGTTGTCCGTTAAAGGGACACTATACTGAAAAAATGACTTTGCCTCATCTTAATCTATAATTGAATACATGTAAGTAGCACTTACTCTGGTTTGTGTGTGTTGCTGCATGCCTTCAAACCAGCACACATTTTGTTTAGGAGCAGTATGCCCCCTCCTTTTAACAACTCTCACTTCCATCTGACCTGACTTTTTTCCCACAAACCATCTGTCAAGCCTGCACACAGCATACAACATTCTAACTGTCAAAACTCTATCACCATTCCAGCAACAGTAAAACTACTCACAGAAGAATAGTTTTTGAGAGCAAGGAACTTGATTGACAGCTGAAATATAAAATGTTTTAGAGTGGATATCTAAATAAATAGGGAGCAGATCAACAAAAAAAAGATACAGTGGTGGTTGGAAAGAATTATAGTTTGCAGTTACAGTCAATTTAAAATAACATACACAAAATATTTTTCGGTATAGATGCCCTTTAAGGCCTTCTGTTTAATGCTGTTCACAAGAAACACAAGTCCTACTGTATGATGTCCATACACTAAAAAACTTACCACCATCACCACAATGTTTAAACAGTTGCCTTGCCCAATCATTTTGCAGTTCACATTTGATCATCAAATGTTTAAAGGAGAACTAAACTTAACATTTTTAAAACCTAATGTGAAAGTTTCTCTCCCCAGAACACCTATACATTGTAAGATTCTTCTCTAGTAAGTTGCATTTAGTATATGTAAGTAATAGAGTCTGTAAATAAGAAGGCTTCCATGTTGCTAGTACAACCCACAGCCCATGAAGTCATAAAAGAACCACGCCCCCTGACCCCAGTATTCACTGTCTCTATGCACAGATTGTTTTCTATACAGATGTCCCAACACCAATATGGAAGTCCATGAAAACACTTTGAAATCTGCTTGTTATAATAATTTATTAACCATTCAGTGTTGCTGGAAAATAAACTGCAGGGTAACAAGCAGCTTTCAAAGTCTTTCAGGGACTTCTATATTCCATTTTTTTAGGATTCATTTAGCAAAAAAATAAAGCTTCCAAATGTATCTGGATACTCTGCTTGTTCAGTGGTGGCTCACTGGGTACACGAAAATCTATATTCATACTTACCAGTGATTTTCTTTTCCTGTGCTGAAGCAAGTCAGTGGGCAACCATGGGTTAAGTCCCGCTTCCTGTGCATGTCAGGTGTAGTTTAGCTATAAATATGGGCTCCGCCCCCCCTTAGGTGTCTTTTAGTGACTGTTTTTTTTTTGTTTTTTTTAAGAAGGTGAGGGAGCTTGCCCACTGACTTGCTTCAGTACAGGAAAAGAAAATCACTGGTAAGTATGAATATAGATTTTCGTGTTTCCTGTGCTTGCACAAGTCAGTGGGCAACCATGGGATATACAAAAACAAAATAGAGGGGATGGAAACAATATGTCATAAAGCTATTTATTTACTTGATGCAGTTTTGAACAGTTTTGCTGCAAATGTATCTGATAATACATCCAATTTATAGAATTATAATTATAGAATAAGAAGGTATTCAAGGAGGACAACGTGGCAGCTCTGCAGAGTTCCTCTGGGGATGCTCCAGCAGAATAAAGCCCAAGAAGTGGAGATCGATCTGGTTGAGTGAGCCTTGACTGACTGAGGCTCCTCTTTGGATTTTATCTTGTAGCAAAGCCTGATGCCTTCCGTTATCCATTTGGCAATGGTACACTTGGATACTTTAAGTCCCTTTTTTGAACCAGTAAAGGAGATGAAGGGATTATCGTCTTTCCGAAAAGCCTTTGATCTCTCTATGTATGTACTGATACACCTTACTGGGTCAAGATAGGCAATAGATTCTTCCTCTGGCTGCCCTTCTGTTTGTAATAGTATGGGAATGGCAATCTCTTGGTTGATATGGAATTTGGTAACAACCTTTGGTAAGTGATTGAAGTCAGGTCTCAGAACAATCTTATTAGTGTGGAAGAAAAGATATGGTGGTGATACTCTAAGAGCACTGATGTCAGAGACTCTTTTGCTTGATGCTAAAGCAAGGAGTAGGACTGTTTTGAATGTAAGCTCTTTAAAGGGAATATCTTGTAATGGTTCAAAAGGATCGAGGCGTAACACATCCAGAATCAAAGTGAGATCCCATGGTGGAATGGGTGTTTTGATCTGCGGTTTTAGGCTTTTGACTCCTTGAAAGAATCTTTCGATTAAAGGTTCTGTCGCCCATTGATGTTGAGTCATGGCTGAGATTGCGGATAATTGTCCCCTGAGAGTGGAGAAGCTTAGATTCTTTTGAAATCCCTGCTGAAGAAATTCTATCAGCATGGGAGATGTTACTGTCTCTGGATTGTGACTGTTGGATTGACACCATTCTACAAATTTGTCCCAAATCTGATAGTATTTAGTGGATGTAGTCTTGTTCCTAGCTGCTAACAGGGTTGATGTTGCCTCATCTGAAATAATTCTTGGAGATTCCTCCTTTCACGAGCCAGGCCATGAGCTTGAGCTTCATTAGGTAAGGATGGACAAACGGACCTTGAGTGAGCAGATCGGGACGTGCAGGGAGTCAGTATGGTGGGGCAATCGGCATGTTCTGAACTGTCGAAAACCACGGTCTCCTGGGCCAATATCAGGATAGCTCTTACCTGCTCCCTGGAAATTTTCTGAAGGATTCTTGGAATAAATGGGAGAGGAGGGAATACATATATCAATTGGTAATTCTATGGTATAGCTAGAGCATCTATCGCTATTGCACTTTCCGTGGGGTAGCGCGAGCAGAATAAAGGAAGCTTGGTGTTGTTGACAGTGGCCATCATGTCGATCTGGGGAGTTCCGCACTTGGCACAAATTTTGAGGAAAGTTGGAGTGTGGAGTTCCCATTCCCATGGCAGCATCTTTTGCTGACTTAGATGGATACTGAAGGCTCCTGGAAGGTAAACTGCTGAGATGGTTTTCAAGTTTGTCTCTGACCATAGAAGAATCCTTTCCATAAGGTTCCAGAGCTTCCTGTTGCGTGTTCCGCCCAGTTTGTTTATATATGAGACTGCCGTGGTGTTGTCTGAAAGAATTTTTATCGGAAGTCCCTGGATAAATGTTTGGAATGTCTGTAGTGCAAACCATACTGCAAGCATCTCTCTGTAGTTGGATGACATTTTGGACGTTTGTTTGTCCCAACTGCCCTGGGCAGTATGGTGACCTAAGGTTGCTTCCCATCCCTTCTGACTTGCGTCTGTAGTTATGGTCTCCCAAGTTAATTCCGTTAACTGTCTTGGTTTGAAGTTGTGAGGGTTTAACCACCATCTCAACTTCTCTCTCAGGGGTTCTGGGAGTATAATTAATTCCTGTGGGTGTTGATTGTGTTTCGACTGGGACAATAGGCAGTGTTGTAGTGGTCGCAGATATAGGATAGCCCACTGTACTGCTTCTTGTGTAGAAACAAGTTTCCCTATGATTCTCTGGATAAGGTTTGCAAGGAAAACTTGATGAGGTTGGAGATCAGATGTTGTATCTCTATAATCTTCTTTTGTGGTAAGGTTATTTGAAGTTGTGTCGTATCTATAAGGAATCCCAGATATTCCAGTTTCTGGGTAGGCTTTAGGTGAGACTTGGACCATTTTATTAGCCATCCGTGTCTCTGCAGGGTATGTAAGATGGTCTGTAAATGGGCTTGTAACTTCTGTAGGGAGTTGTCAGCAATCAGGATGTCGTCTATGTAAGCAAAACATCTCATTCCGTGTATTATTAATGGCTCGATTGTCGTGATGAGTATTTTTGTGAATACCCTGGGGGCTGTTGAAATTCCAAACGGCAGAGTGGCATACTGGAAATGATTCTGAAAAATGCTGAATCTGAGGTACCTTCTGTGTTGTGGAAAGATAGGGATATGATGAAAAGCATCCTCTAGATCCACTTTTCCTAGCCAATCGGATTTTAGAAGATGTTGACTGAAAACTTTGAGGGACTCCATCCTGAATGGTTTGGTTATGATAAATCTGTTGAGGACCTGAGATCTAATATAGGTCTGAATTCGCCTGATGCTTTCCTCAGGAGGAAAGCATTGTGTTCTGAAGTTGGTACTGGCTCGATCACTCTCTTCTGAAGCAGGGTTATCAGAATCTGTTTTAGGGCTTTGCAGGCAAGAGGGGTTCTTGGTTCTCTTGATTTCCAGAAGTGATTTCTGGGTGGTCTGTGTTTGAATTGGATTTTGTATCCTTGTATGATTGTTTGTAGGACCCACTGGTCGGTAGTAGTCTTTGCCCACACATCCTTGAAATGCTGTAGCCTGCCCCTACAGGAAGATGGGCTAAGACACCTTCATAATTGTTTATCCCTGTTAAACTTGGCTCCCTTAGGACGAAAGGAAGGAAGAGATGTGTTCTGTTTCCAATTTTTGGGAAAATATGTTCCCCCTGGTTTATATGTCTTTGCCTCCTGGTAAGACATCCTATTCTGTGGTAGAATGGATGAAGGTCGTCTAGATTTAAATTGAGGCTAGAGTATCATTTTATTGTCAGCATTTTCAGAGATGATGTCTTTTAACTTTGGTCAAATAACAGTTCACCGGTGAAGGGTAAGTTAGATAAATTATGTTTAGATGAGGCATCAGCCTTCCATTGGCGAAGCCTTAAAGATCTTCTTGCTGCTACTGCCAATCCCATAGCTTTTGCAGTTAGTTTAATATAATCCATGGAGGCTTCAGACACAAAATAATTAGCAGACATAACTGTTTGACGCATTTCTCTTATCTCTCTGGGGGTACCATTAAGAAGGGCTTGGTCTATATCCTCTAACCAAAACTTATTGGCTTGAGATATACCTGTAGTAGCAATAGCAGGTCTGGCTGCTGCTCCCAAGACTGAATAGGAACTTTTTAATAAAGAATCCTGACATCTTTCCACCGGATCCTTTAGAGCGATTCCATCATCAACGGCCAGCGATGTTTTCCTTGCTATACCAGCAATAGCTGCATCCACCTTGGGTGCAGAATCCCAAAACTTAAAATCAGAGGGGGCAAATGGATAATTTCTTAGGAATTGTGATGGTGCAGAAAATCTTCTGTCTAATATTTTCCATTCATCCAAGAAAATCTTAGAAATCTTCTTGTGTACTGGGAAATACATTTTTGAAATGGAACCATCTGTCCTGTTCAGGTGGAGGTTCCAGGGGATCTACTAGTAAAGTGTTTCTCATAAGGGTAATTACGTTTACTACTGAAGTATGATCAAGATTAGAGGGAGTGGGCTGTTCGTCTTCTAATTCCCCTTCGGATGTCTCTTGATTAGAGGTTCCAGGTGCAGTTAGAGACTGAGGCTCTAACTGTATAGTAGGGGCTGAAGTGATTAATGGAAGTACTGTATCCAGTTATGCTTGAGTGATATTTTTTGTCACGGTATTCTCACGACTTCTGGAATGAAAGCAGACTTCCAGACATTCTGCACAGAATTTTTTATCAGGCAGGGGAGGGTTGCAGCAAACAGTACATTCTCTCCTGGAAGATTTATGGGAAGGAGCCAGAGCAGGATTATCCACAAGGCAACCCTAGGCAACTGCCTAGGGCCCAGGAAACTTCTGGGGGCCCAGCTTCAAAAGCAGTAACAATTATAGTCTATACAATATATTTAATAAAAAGGGGGCCCTAAATTATGGCCCTGCCATGCTGAACAGAGTCGCGGTAGTGACGTCAAGTGCACGCGCTGCTCCTAGATATAGAAAGCGGCCGCACGCTCTGCCAGATTGCCTCGCGAAACCGGGATGCTTGTGCCCAGTGAACTGCTGGTCCCAGGAGCAGCCAGTTTCATCAATGTGAGAGTTGCATTGGCAAATATGGAGGTGAGTGATTGCACAGAAAAAACAGGAACAAAAAAAGACACCTAAGGGGGGCGGAGCCTATATTTATAGCTAAACTACACCTGACATGCACAGGAAGCGGGACTTAACCCATGGTTGCCCACTGACTTGTGCAAGCACAGAAAAGGCGCCAGGTTAATAAATACACAGTTCAGAAGGTCACGTGTTCAATACCCCAGATTTCTCTTTTTTGCTTCTATTATGTCCCAAGCAAAAGATGAATCTCCTAAATGTACCAAAGTATTTTATTTACGCAGTGGTGGCTCACCTGGTAAGATGCCAGGTATCCACAGCTTTACCTTTATTTTTTGTTTCCATTATGTTCATAGTAAAAGATTCTACATGTACCAGGTTTCTATATATTATCTCTGCTAGCCTAGAGGTAAGAGCTCTACTTTTAGCAAGAGTAAATGTACAAGTTGCAGGTTCTATTCCCCATACTTTTATTTTTTTTATTTTTGCTGAAATGTTAGTATTTCATTTCTTACATCCATGCTATCTATGAAATAAACTGCAAAGATTACTTTTCCTTTTGTATGAAATGTAAAGGATTATATCATTGTTAGGACAGGAGCATTGAATGTGTTTGAAAACAAAAAACTGAAATCCCTGTTCTGTGTCAGGTAGAGGGAGGATCTCTGTGCTGTAATGTGATTGGCTGTCAGCTTCTAGGAAGCAAAGCTGAAACTTCCTTGTTTTGATCTGTTGAGCACTATAGAGCATGTGCCTGTATGCAGACACTTAGCTGGGGGTTTACCCAGCTATGGTGGATTGTGGGAGTTGACCCCTAATACTTACAGGTTGTTTTCATAAATCACCCAATGGCCACAGCAAAGGGAGAGGTGAGACACAGCTTGTTGTATATTTGTGAATGTACTCTGTCTATTGGGACCATGTTGTCTGGAGACTTTAGTTCTCCTTCAAAGGGCATGTCCACCCCCAAAACTCAAATTTAACCCCATACTGGCCCCACTCTGTAGTGTACAACAATTCTTACCTTACATCCCTGCTCCTTATGCCATGCTGTGCCCCTCCAAAGTCCAGGAAAGTGTAGTGTAGAAGGTCTGGGTGACTCATCCTGTGCCTGTCTCAGCCTCAACCTCGACAAGGTCTGAGGCATGCGCAGGAGAGTCCTCCCCCCTCCCTCTGCCTCCCGTTTTCTTCTCCCTCCCCCTAGTGTAAAACCCCAAGTATATATTATATATATTGACCCCCCAGCCCCAACCGCCGTAAAAGAATTCATAGAAAGTGCCCAGATAGTTACTTACCTTCCCTCTATCCTCTGGCGTTCTGAGCAGCCGTGCAAGCAGAGGGCCTGGAGAGTGCCGCGGAGGATAGAGGGAAGGTAAGTACATATCGGGGCACTTTCTAAGAATTTTATTACGGCGGTTGGGGCTGGGGGATCAATATGTATAATATATTAAAAGTTCAAAAAAGGGCTGGACATGCCCTTTAAGCCATGAAGAGGAATTTCATGGTAATATTGGGAGGAAAAACTGCCAGGCTTTTTAGTCATTAGAAATACTTACAAGACCTGGTCCATCACTGCTCTGCACTGCTGCCCTTCCCTTCCTGGTCCCGGCTTCCTGGTCATGGCTGTCAGTCAAAGGTGCTACTGGGACATCACCTCAATAACTAACAGCCGCAACCAGGAAGTTCCTCACTGCTGCTGTTCTTGCTTGAAACGAGCTTGCAACAGCAGCTACAACGACAAGCAATGGGGTCTTGTAAGTATGTTTAGCTACTTCTCTAGGGAAGGTAAAGTAAAACGTAATTGGGTTTTGGGGAGGAGGGGGGATCCTGTAGCTATATGTAAAATATAAAGGAAGGAAAACTAAACTTAATTTTTTAAAATCCTAATGTGAAAGCTTCTCTCCCCAGAACACTTATACATTGCAAGAATCTTCTCTTGTAAGTTGCATTTAGTACATGTAAATAATAGATTCTGTAACAAAGAATCCAGTACAACCCATAGCCAGTAATTCCTAGATTTCTAATGTTTCTAGAAAAATATACATATGTACAAACTTTATATATAGCAGCTCTGTTTTTTATTTACCAACCAGCGTAAATTGCTGGCAGCCTTCCTGGAGCAGTACAAAACAGTGAACTGATTTTATTGATGTTTACTGGTGGTGCACAGCTAAAGTGGTGGGCTAGGAAGTAAGCAGGTCATTGGGGCACAGGTTCAGTTTCCCAGGATTCATTTTTATTTTCTATTATATTGCTATCAAAAGATAAAGACTCTACATGTACTGTCATCCCAAGTAGTATCCTTTGTGGAGTAGAAGAAGAAAGCTTTCTTTTAGCAAGACACAGTATAGAAGGTTGAAGGTTGCAGGTTCCCCATACTTACTTTTATTTTTTGTACTGAAATGTTAATAATTCGTTTTCTTGCAGCTTCTTGTGAAATGTACTGCATACACTTAGCTGGGTGTTCACAGATAAGGTGAATTATGGGAGCTGACCCCTAGTACCCACAGGTTAATTTCATAAATTAACCAGCATCCTCAGAAAGGGAGAGGTGAGACACAGCTTTTTGTATATTTCTATTGGGGCAATGTTGTCTGGAGACTTTAGTTCCCTTTTAAATTTATGGGTGGGCATGCCCTTTAATGATCAAACATCATATCTATCCAATATCTAATAAGTGTATAGCCAGCATAAGGCAAATATTTCTACTTTATGGACAGATTCTATTCCCACAAATAATACTTGTAAATCTACCTTCTTCCTTTTGCATAGGACAAATCATCTTCCTTTTGCATAGGACAAATCGTCAGATAATGTCCAATTCCATCAGTATATTAAGAGGATCAAATATCTGAAAGTATGGAAAATTAGCAAGAATAAGAGTGCGTGAGCATACCCATAAGGTCACTCCAACAATCTCACAAACTGCACCAATCGTTTCATGTACAGTAACTGCACATGGAAGAAAGTTAAATTCAAATAACTAAAAAAATTAGAATCTATTACGTATATCCAAATTGTACCACTCATTCTCCTGTAACTCATGTAGAAGAAGGTTAAAACACATAACCATAGAAAGATAAATATATTTAATCAGTCCTCCAAAATGAGATAATTATTTAGATCTTAAATGCTGAGTCATTAATGCTTCAGTACTGAGAAAACGAAATAGTTATAGTGATAACAGATTCCAAATATTTAAAATATCGGCTCAATAAACGTCCAAAACATATTGAAATATAATTCCTGATTATCATTTTCATAAAACTTAAATGTCGCCAGCAGAAGTTTAAATTTATTACTCTAATATATTTATCTTATTTTATCCTCGTGTTAATATTCCTGGTATCCAACAGTTTGCAATTAGTGTAAAGGCATATATTAATCTCGTTATTCAGATTTTCAGCATTTTTCAACATACATATGGAATCTACTTCACCCGCTGTGATCTCACACTGTCCTTCACACAATGAGTAAAGATAGAGATGTCTGAAACTCATAAGTTTCGTTCCGTTTTCGGATTTACAGAACTCAGGAAAAACCCAAAGATCCGAAAATCAGAAAATGGAACTTACTTTTGAGGGTTCGGACCTATTTTTGAGGGTTATTGAATGTTCAAGGTTACTTTCGAGGGTTACCAAAAATAACCTTGAACGTTCTGTAATCTTCGAAAATATGAGTGGAACTACTTTTGAGTTTTAGATCATATTTTCGAGGGTTACCGAACGTTTAAGGTTATTTTTGAGGGTTACCAAAAATCCGGACAATACTTTTTCGGATGGAACATTCGGAATTCGGAACCGAGAGGGGTTCCGTGCCAAACCCAGATCCCATCTCTAGTAAAGATTGACTAACATTCTGTTTTCACTTAAGTAAAAAACAGGCGGATTTTTAAAACAATGTTTACCATGTGTTAAATACCCATGGTAAATACTAACAGATTGTTTTTAGTAATCCCCAGTCCACCTTACCTTTCCTCCGCTCCCACAATGATTAATTGTCATTCTTCATCCTCGTGAAGCTCTTCCAGCTATGTATAGCTCTTTCCGGAAACAATTGTGTCTTTTTGTTGCTGTTCTTCTATTGGTCCCTTTGTGCCTGGAGGCAAATTCAAATCCTCATCTTCCTGTCTTCTTTTTAGTTTTGTTTTTTACTCTTCTAATTGATCTGTTCTGCCTTTTAAAGTTCCTCTTTTCTCTTGCTCTAGCTTGTGGTTTTCTCTCACTCGTGGTGTTTTTCCTGTTCTGATTGTTCTTTGACTCCAGACCTTCTTCTTGATACGATTGTTTTCCTCCTGCCTTGACATCTGCCCACCCCTTGACTATGATTATTTTTTACCCCTCTATACTTTGCTCCGTTGACTGATTTCCTGTGTTTCGATCCTTGGCTCCAGCCCTGATTAGCCTATTCTTCCTTTACGTTGCTTGTGCCCATTCTGCCAGTTGCAATTCATCCTTCTCAGGTATAGGGATGGACTAGAACTCGAACTTGAACCTGAGTTCGAGCCGAACTATTCGGCTCGAATAGTTATACTTATACGGAAGCATCGAATCCGTGAGTAAAGTGTCCATTAAAACCTATACGCGAGCATCGAATCCGCGAGTAAAATGTCCATGGTATCCAGGCATGAACGCAAGCATCGAATCCGTGAGTAAAGTGTCCATTAAAACCTATACATGAGCATCGAATCCGTGAGTAAAATGTCCATGGTATCTAGTCACGAACATCGAATCTACAGGTAAAGTGTCCATTAAAGCCTAAATGTGAGCATCGAATCGGCGAGTAAAATGTACATGGTACCTAGGCGGGAACGAGCTCGAAAATATCGCGAGTGAGAGTAAAATAGATTTCGAACATGTTCCCCAGACCATTTCCCAGGTCCCACAGCCATTTACATTAAGTTACCATTTATATTTTAATTGTATTTCATTAGAACTTTTCAAACTATTTGACTCCCATTGACTTTAATGGGTCCGTTTTTGAACTTTTGAACTTTCCATATAGTTCAAAAGTTCGAAAACGGACCAAACTTTCGAATGTTCGGCCATCACCACTCAGTTATCTTTGAGGTTTTGCCTGGGGGCAACCGAATATTCCTGTGTACAATACTATGCGGTACCAAAATACTGCAAATAATGAGGGATCGCAAAATAGCTATACCGTGCCTACTTTATATGAATATGGCCCTAAATTCCTTAAGGTAAATCAGTAGCCGTTTATGTGGTGAAGTATTTTGGTACTATTTTCACAAACATTTTTTTATTTAAAACTGTTTTAAAAGTGATGGATTTTCATAAATTTTTGACACATGTTTGTCATTTTGCCCACATCCTTTTTTCATTACATGAGACAAGGCAAATATTACAGTATTACAGCACTGTTTTAAGCAGTGAAAGTTGATTTTTGGTAAAAATTTGGGATTCACTTTTCTAGGCTGGAAATAGACTTTGTTACAGGACAGTGTCATTGCATCACTATTGCTGAAACATTTTTATGATGTCTTTCCCTTTTAACATAACATCGGATAAGTTTTCTGGGGGTTTTAGACTATTTTTCTTATGATGGCTGACAAGATAAATGTGCCACTATATATTAAAAAGGTTAAAGGGACTGTCCACCCCTCTTTTCAAAAAGTGATATAATGTAGATAACCCCCCAAAACCTTAACTTCGTTTTAGTCAAAAGTTACAAATTGGCTTCCACATTGAGTTATTATACTCACAAGCTCCTCGCTCCACCGCCGCTTCTGGGTTCTTCTCCCAGTCTCCACGTTGGCTGCTGGGAATGGCAGTCAGTGATTGGCCGTGACGTCACCGTCACTGACGATCACTGACTTCCTTACCCGAAAGTGCAGAGCCGCGGCGGTGGAGCGAGGAGGAGCATGTAAGTATAATAACTCTGTGTGGGAGCTGATTTCTAACTTTTGAATAAAAGGAAGTTAAGGTTTTGGGGGGTTATCTACAATATATCACTTTTTGAAAATAGGGGTGGACAGTCCCTTTAAATAATAATAATTTCACAATGATGGCCCACTATTTCCATTGTAAAGCTTAGTGCATTGCTTGTGGCATAAAGACTTTATTAAAATAAAGTCATTGTGGATCGCAAAGCGTGAATGGATTACAAAATGTGGCAAAATCGCGGCAGTGGTGCCTATACCTTAATGCAGTTTTATGCAGTTTTTTTAAGACCTTCCAAAGCATTTTATGCATTCCATTAGGGCATCTGGACGTGAACATGTGTTTGGAAAACATTGCAATGCTCATAATAGGGCGAGATACAGAGGGACCCTGGTCAAAATGTCATTGATATTAGATAGAAAAAAGTATTGTAATGCATTAAAAAGCCTGTGCATTATAGTGCACCCAGAAATACAATGGTGTTTATAAAGTAAAGCTATTAGCAAATAATCTTTATTTAATAGCTTGCATTTATTTTAATTTTAAGGAAATTTACTATATCCATGTACATTATATATAAGCCTTATGTAATGTTTCTGTAATTCCCAGCAAAATGTATTGGGCTAAGCCTGAGAATGCTGACACCATAATACTTCCGTTATGAAGCACAGTGCCATTGTATTTATATCCCTAGCTTGCTCCACTTCTCTTTGAATCATGTCAACAATTATTTTCAGCAGCCCTTAAATTTGCTTATTTCTACACAATCTCCCAGTGATTGATCGCATTTAACCAATATAAATCAGCTCACTGATATACAGCTTTACATGTTACATGTTAATGGAAAAATGTCCACAGCCCATGTGCAGGCTCCATGTTTACTCAAAAGAAAATAAAATTATAATAAACATACTCCTACTAATCCTACTATCCAAATCCTATGCATTTCCAAGAGTTAATCATGTGAGCAACACATCAGTGGGGGAAGTGACCCAGCATGGCAGTAAAAAATTCCATGCTAAAATTGTGTTAGCCCATTTACAACAGGTAAGTGTGACTTCAGTGTGGGATTTGCAGGGACTGCATGAGTTTCACAGAAGTCATCCACACAGCCCTCACAAATGATTTCCCAGATAGCATGATCCCATTTTCCCAGCCCAGCCTTCTTCCCTTTCCTGTTACATGACAGTGTGAAGACCACATGGGCACGTACTCTGGTTCCATTTTAGAGACACCTTTCACATTTGCCAACCACAGACACCCCTAGACCCCTTTTGGGCCTAATGGTAAATATGACCTTGTGCAGATTTTTGCTAATTGAGAAAAAAGAAATAAATATAAAAGTTGTAAAGCCTGCACACTTATAAATATTATTTAGCACACCAGAGTTAATTTATTACATTCCCCAATTCAGTAGCACAGGTCTCTTACCACTGCACGTCATTTGGTGCTGTAATGTAATTCCTTGTTCAAGGTAGTAAATATTACAGAAGAACTAAAGCATACTCATAACATAAGCACATGATGCACATACGAATACATGATATTTGCCTCAGAAAACACAAACATACCAGGAGGGGAGGCACCCCAATTTGTAAATGATGGAGGTCATAGAAAGAAGAGGCCAACATTGGACGTGTTCTACAAAAGAGGGCAAATCCATTTTATAAAATAAAAAAAGATAAACTATTTAAAAATATCTAAATTAAGTATTGGGGGATGGAAATTGAACCATTTGTGCTTAGGCCTTCAGGAGTTATTAAAGGGTAATTATATCTTCTATAAAACCTTGGGTTTTAGGTCCTCACTGTAGGTACTTTATGTTGGGGGTCGAGGAAACAGTATATCTGCCCTTTAAGGAGTTCCATGACCATATAATTATGTGGCACTGATGACCCAATTAACACCCTTATTTATAACATAATGTACAGGTTATTGTATAGTATGTAATTCACAGGCTACTTGGCAACTCTCTTAGTTATTTTTAGGATAATATTTTGCACTGATAAATGGTGCTAGCTATGTTGTGATTGGTGTTTGTCTTATATGTATACATTTTTATTATACATAGAGTATATTTGATGGCTATATATATATATATATATATATATATATATATATATACGATTAATTTCTGATCTTTAATAAAGTGTTTTTTTTTCTTGCTCTAAATACCAAACACAGATTTTCCCTAAGGCCACCAATGTGTTTAAAGCTATGATCCAATTCACTAGTTCTGATTCTCTTCTTGCTTACAATGCAAATATGTTGCAAGTGCTGTTAACATTAACTCCAACAACTGTACAGGGCCCAGAAGATGACAGTTCCATGTTTGTTAAAATGAGAGGTTAACCCTGGTGAAACCAGAAGTTTAATTTAACAGCTGACTATTCATTTGAAGGCCTTTTTTTTTTTTTAAACTTACCATATTTATCATGTTTTTTTATGATTTTAACTCCATCAACCCTCTACCATTGCAGAACAAACAGAAATAAAAAGAGAGAGACATGATACTTTGATAGTACAGCATTATCTATTATAAAGCTTGAACTAGTTCAAAAGAACTAAAAGATTTTTGTCTAAATGTTGTCTTTTTAATATGTAAGAACTCAGCCACTGTTTGAACACTTGGAAACAATTTCTTCTGCAAGCCATCCAGTGCTCAGGCAACAGAAATATGGAGAGAGTAAGCTATTAAAAATAACAAATAATGCTAACCCACAACTGTTAGGCTCTATCATACTTAAACCGATTTACCACAGTAGAGAATTAAAAAGCTGCCAGCTCACCAACAACATTGATATATGTTAGAAATCCATCATTTTGTATATGCAAGCATTTTATCTTACTGTTCACAACTAAAAATATGGATAATGTACTAACATGTCTGTACTTCAGCATTAATGTAATAAGCATATTGCAATTGAATGATGAGACATCAAATTACAGGGGAAATTTAGGGGAAGGAACATCAATCACACTTTTTTTTAACTTTATTTAAAATCTTCAAAAGCAACCATTTTATATTAAGCAATAAAAAGTAACAATTTTGCATTCATCTCATATATTTTATTTTGGTTTTTGGGCTATCATTTTTTTTTTTTTTGCATAAAAAAATGGAAATATAAATGTATTTCAATGGTTTATTCTCTGACTATAGTGATAATTAATTATCTTAATTACAATTATTATAATAATTCATATTATATAATTATAATCATTTGGTCATACATGAGTTATAAAGGAAATCATTGTTGCAGCAGTAATATCAAAGAACGATAAGATAATAGCCTTCAGTGTAGTAAAGGATTGTCTTTACACTGCATATTGACTGAGCCTTTTGTCTCTACAATTCGTGTATTTGCTGATCTTTTAAACACATGTTTATTCAGATGTTATGTTCCTTACCAAGGCACTGGATTCAATGGAGAAACAATGGGTGAGAATTAAAATAAAAGCAAAGAGGCAAGTGACTCATAACCTTATAGACATGCTGGTCTGCATGATAACTTTTGGCAGAAGGTTTCAAGTTTAAATAATGGGTCTGTTTTGATCAGATACCATATCTGCATGCAGTGCAAACATTTCCATAAAAGAGAGAAAGTGCATTAGGAGGAAGTCAGACAACTGTCTCTTGGTCCCATTTCACCTCTGTTGCTTTTACATAACAGCAATACCTGTTATAAGGACTGGCTGACTGGTGGGAAAAGACAGAAGCATCTTTATCTCTTGGATCTAGAGTCACTCTTTCCTCTGTTGCGGTGTAGATAATCCTGTCCGATGAGCATGTCTTATCAAAAACTGAGCAGGTATTATGGTTATCTGCCTCACCTGGCAGAGCATTTGAGGAATAACAGATATCCATATATTTCTGCACCTCATCTTTGTCCCCTCCCATAATAAGTGTCCTGGCATCCTCTATGGTAATGACTTTGCTAGACTCACAATCTTTGTCTTTTTCTTTTTTTTCGCCCTTTTTATCCAGATCATTAGAGCTCCCCTTGCCAGACTCCATCTCTGATGGAGTTTTCAAAAGCTCAATATCTTCCTTGTCTTTTGTTTTCTTACAGCAGGGCAACTTGTATTTGTATGGCCACTTTGTACAGCCATCTGTTCTCCTGGTAAGTGCTATTGCAGCTACTCCTGGAAGGAAAATAGCTGGTCCAATGGCAAGAAGAGGAATTGACCCAAGAGTTTCGCCCTTAAAACCAGAAACTGTAAACATGAAGCCAAAGACTAGGAATATGCTTACTAAGGCCACTACCAGTCCAGTACGAGGGTTGATATCATCTGGTCTCATCTCTTTAAACCATCAGTTTGTTCTTTATCCACAAGGACATTAACAGCTCTTGTGCTTGTTTCACAAATGCATTCACATACAACTTTGCAATTTGGCTTAAAAAAAAAAAGTAAAAATTCCTTAGGAGCAGATACCTTTCTTCAAGTTCCCTGGTGACTCCAGGCTGTAGTTCCTTATTTCACACTTATTCCTTCATGGAAAATGTTAACTTTACAATAACTCCAGCATCAAATGAATTAATCATCTGTAACACATTACTCCTGTAGCATCTGTGATCCTTATAGTAAAATCCACTGGGGAAATGAAGCTGCTTTTTCAGATGCCAGAACAGTCAGCTACTGCATGTGTTCAAAACTGTGCATGAATGGAAAGTGAGACACTCATCTCCTAATGCAAGAGTATGTGAGATTAGGGAGGGGTGTACAGAGAGAGATCAGGGGAGTGGACTTAAACACTAAAAATAAGAAACAATAAGGAACCTCCTACCTTATTATTTTAAAATACAGATCAGACATTTGAGCCACTGTACTATATATGAAACCAAGGAAGCAAAGCTACATGATTCTGGATAAGTATATTCTTTTAAAAAATTATACTGAAAACATCTTTGGCACCAAACAGATACAGAAAAGCACTGCTGGGAAGAATTCAATATCATAACCTAATCTGTGTTCGGCATGAAGGTTATTTAAATTGGATTTTTATTTACCATTTTAAGTTTCTATTCTATAAAATGATGTTACACAGTACTGTCAACAAATTAGTGTGCAACATCTTTAAGAAAATAAAGGAGAAAAAACAGTATACTGATTTATAGTAATGCATAGATTTTTCAGATTGCTCTGTTTTCAGATGATAGACCTTACAGGAAAGAGTAAAAAATGGTTTGTGTAAATGTCATAAAAATATCCTACAGACAATAATCAATATTATTTATATCATATCATTTATTTTATACTATTTTTGAAAATTATAAGCATAACATCAATCTGTAAAAATGTATCCGGGCTGTGGGACAAAGCAGGAACGTCAGCAGGTAAGAACCACTGCAGTAGTAGATGTTGCAGACAAACATTTTCCAAACATCCCCTTCCCATTAAAGGGTACCAAGGTTTAGGATGTAAAGCCCTACAGGGCGATGCCCAGAGCGCAACTCGGTGCAAACAGCCGCTCGGAACTTCACTACCTGCTATTAGCTGGCGTTGAAAGTACCGCAATAAAATGCCGATTTCAGCATATAACATCACTTGCGGCGGCTGCACTGTTAAAGGACAACAATATCCAAAAAAATAACATCATCCCCCATTACATGTCCACACTTCCAGCAGCTGAAATCACTTGCTCACATTTACAGCCGTGCTGCCTTCCCTTAGATATTACATAGCAAATATGAGTGCTCCTAGACGGCCCAGGGCCATGATTAACAAATCACTTGTCATTGGCTGGTGGGAAGGTCTGTTACAACCTCTCTCCTCCTCCTCTGCTGGTTAAACAAACTTGAAATATCCTGTTGCTAGAATGTACAGCCTACATAATCAAGCTGATCAAGGGTGGGTAAAGGAGTGTTTTCTCACTTGCTAGCTTTGAGTGATAGTTAGAGGCAGACAGAATTATTACACCCCCTTCACAGCATGGCTAATTGAAGGCAGAGAGAGGCTCGAAATCAGGAAAAAAATATACGTGGGGGGGCTGCAATACAGGCAATAAAGTTATCCTTCCGATATAACATTGGTTAGCGTAACTTAAACTCCAAAACAGGAGTGGTGCGCCTGTTGGTGCATCGCCCTGCTAGTCTCTAACCCCTGCATCTGCATTACACCGCTCGTAATACTTGCATGTGGCGAGGGTACACGTGCTTGGAACAAACTGAGTTTACTTTTTGAGACCAATGAAGCTGGAGGAACCAAGAAATCTCAGAGGGACGGAGCTACACATTCCACTATACAGAATGAAGAAGCCAGCAACTTTGAAGCAGGAAAGGTAGGCTCTGGAATGGGATGGGGGGGAAAAAATGGCAAAATTTCAAAAAAAATTTTAAAGCGGCAGCTTCCCACTAACCTTAACTTTTTTTTTACACCATACTTATCCTTTAACGATAACCGGTATAAATGCTCTGAAGTTCTGAGGGGTTTTGGTTTGCCAGAGTGATCAATCAAATGTTAAATTTAATCTCTAAAATGTTAAAGAATGCAAAATATCATCTGAACATCAATTTACACAAATATACT
>JAACNH010005007.1:0-21833 GCA_019447015.1 Hymenochirus boettgeri | reverse complement strand
TATTATTATATTACTAACTATGACTTATCTGGGAACTAGGACATTATAACACGTTATTATATTATCATATTGTATAAAGGACTTTACTAACTATGACTGTTATCTGGGAAATAGAACATTGTAACATATTGTATTATTATTATTATTATGTCATGACAGATCTATAAGAGCTGTGTACAGGGAAACACTTGATAAGTATATAATTGTCATTACAGGATCTATAAGAGCTTGATACAGGGAAGAAGATAATGTAAATATTGTCCTTACAGATCTATAAGAAGCGTATACAGGGAAAGCACTTGATAACGTAATATATATTGTCATTACAGATCATAAGGAGCCGTTATAAGAGGAAAGCACTTGTAATGTAATAATATAATTGTCATTACAGATCTATAAGAGCTGTTACAGGGAAGCACTTGATAACGTAATATATATTGTCATTACAGATCTATAAGAGCTGTATACAAGGAAAGCACTTGATAACGTAATATATATTGTCATTACAGATCTATAAGAGCTGTATACAGGGAAAGCACTTGATAACGTAATATATATTGTCAATTACAGATTATAAGAGCTGTATACAGGGGAAAGCATCTTGATAACGAATATATATTGTCATTACAGATCTACTAAGAGCTGTATACAGGGAAAGCACTTGATAATGTAATATATAATTGTCATTACCGATCTATAAGAGCGTATACAAGGAAAGCACTTGATAAAGTATATTATTGTCATTACAGATCTATAAGAGCTGTGTAACAGGAAAAAACACTTGACAACGTAATATATATTGTCATTACAGATCTATAAGAGCTGTGTACAGGGAAAAGCACTGATACGTAATAATATGTCCTTACAGATCTATAAGAGCTGTGTACAGGGAAAGCACTTGATGATAAGTAATATATATTGTCATTACAGATCTAAGAGCTGTATAAAGGAAAGCATTGATACGAATAATATTGCTTACAGATGTATAGAGCTGTATAAGGGAAAGCACTGATAACGTAATATATATTGTCATTACAGATCTATAGGAGCTGTATACAGGGAAAGCACTTGATCGTAAATATATATTTTCATTACAGAATCTATAGGAGCCTGTATACAGGGAAAGCACTTGATAACGTAATATATATGTCATTACAGATCTATAGAGCTGTACAGGGGAAAGCACTGATAACGTAATATAATTGTCATTACAGATCTATAGGAGTGTAACAGGGAAAGCACTTGATAACGTATATATATATTTCATTACAGATCTATAGAAGCTGTGTACAGGGAAAGCACTTGATAACGTAAATATATTGCATTACAGATCTATAAGAGCTGTATACAGGGAAAGCACTTGGAACGAATATATATGTCATTACAGATCTATAGGAGCTGGTATACAGGGAAAGCACTTGATAAGTAATATATAATTGTCATTACAGATCTATAAGAGCTGTTACAGGGAAAGCACTTGAACGTAATATATATTGTCATTACAGATCTATAGAGGCGATACAGGGAAAGCACTTGATAACGTAATATATATTGTCTTACAGATCTATAAGAGCTGGTATACAGGGAAAGCCTTGATAACGTAATATTTATTGTCATACAGATCTATAGAGCTGGATACAGGGAAAGCACGATAATTTGCATAACTATAAGAGCTGTATACAAGGGAAGCACTTGTAACGTAATATATTGTCATTACAGATCTATAAGGCGGTGTACAGGGAAAAACACTTGAGAACGTAATATATATTGTCATTACAGATCTATAAGAGCTGTATACAGGGAAAGCACTTGACTAATTAATATATATTGTCATTACAGATCTATAAGAGCTGTATACAGGGAAAGCACTTGATAACGTAATATATTTGTCATTACAGATCTATAAGAGCGGTATACAGGGAAAGCACTTGATAAGTAATATTATTGTCATTACGACTATAAGAGCTGTATACAAGGAAAGCATTGATAACGTAATAATATGTCATTACAGATCTATAAGAGCTGTATACAGGGAAAAGCACTTGATAAGGTAATATATTGTCATTACAGATCTATAAGAGCTGTGTACAGGGAAAGCAATTGGAACGTAATATATATTGTCATTACAGATCTATAAGAGCTGGTACAGGGAAAACACTTGATAACCTAATATATATTGTCATTACAGATCTATAGGAACGTATACAGGAGGAGCAATGTATAAGTAACTCTTTATTGTTCTAAATATCTGTTAGGAGCTGTATACGTGGAGTTAATCCAAACTGACTATATTGTCCTTACAGATCTATAGAGCTGTATAAGGGGGTTGAAATCTATAACTGACTATATTGTCCTTACAGATCTATAGGAGCTGATACAGGGGGATGAAATTATAACTATCTCTATATGTCCTTACTGATCTATAGGAGCTGTATACAGGGGGATTGAAATCTATGACTAAACTCTATATGCCTTACAGATCTTAGGAGCTGTATACAGGGGGAGAAATTATAACTGACTTATTTCCTTACAGATCTTTAGGAGCTGTATACAGGGGGTTGAAATCTATAACTGACTATATTGTCCTTACAGATCTATAGGAGCTGTATACAGGGGGGTTGAAATCTATAACTGACTATATTGTCCTACAGATCTATAGGAGCTGTATAAAGGGGGAGAAATCTATAACTTACTCTATTGTCCTTTACTGATCTATGGAGCTGTATACAGGGGGTTGAAATCTATGACAACTCTATATTGTCCTTACAGATCTGTAGGAGCTTATACAGGCGGTTGAAACTATAACTAACTCTATATTGTCTTACAGATCTATAGGAGCTGTATACAGGGGGTTGAAATCTATAACTAACACTATATGGTTCTTACAGATCTATAGGAGCTGTATACAGGGGAGAAATCTGACTATACTCTATATTGTCCTTACAGATCTATAGGAGCTGTATAAAGGGGAGAAATCTATAACTTACTCTAATTGTCCTTACTGATCTATAGGAGCTGTATAAAGGGGGAGAAATCTATAACTTACTCTATATTGTCCTTACTGATCTATGAGGGCTGTATACAGGGGTTGAAATCTATAAAAATACTCTATATTGTCCTTACAGATCTAGGAGTTGTATACAGGGGGTTGAAATCTATAACTACTCTGTATGTCCTTACAGATCTATAGGAGCTGTATACAGGGGAAGAAATCTATAACTTACTCTGTATTGTCCTATAGTCTATAGGAGCTGTATACAGGGAGAAATCTAGAACTTACTCTATATTGTCTTACAGATCTATAGGGCTGTATACAGGGGGTGAAATCTATAACTGACATATTGTCATTACAGATCTATAGGAGCTGTATACAGGGGGAGAAATCTATAACTACTCTATATTGTCCTTACAGATATAGGAGCTGTATACAGGGGGAAATCTATAACTTACTCTATATTGTCATAGATCTATAGGAGACGTATACGGGAGAACACTCACGCCTTCTACAGATATGGAAAGAAGTTGTAACATTTCATCGACATTTTAATGAACTGAAAACTGCAACAGAACGGTGTGTACAATTGTCTACTGTGCTGCTTAATTTTGTCTTTTTTTATTAGTTACTAATAAACATATAGATTTTTTCCAAATATTAAATAACAATAATAATAAGGGAAAGAGGCAAAGGTTTTTTTTTCTTAAGGGACACTAAAGTGAAAAAATTACTTGCAGTTATCCTTTTCTAAATTTTAGAGCTGCCAGGAAATTGATCCCTTTCAGCGCTCACTTTCACATATCTCTTGGTCCTAGTAGTTAGTATGCATTAACCTATCTGTGTGCTCAGCTCTCCCCTAAGAGTGAGGGAGCATGTGCAGTAGAGATGATCTGTGTCTCAAAAACAGTGAGCTATGCCATAGACTTCACCCCTTGATTTAGTGTTATAGTGAAGGGACAATGCCTTGATAGGGAAGCAGCTCTGGCAGCTATTATCACTGCTTAAAGGGGTATCTCCACTCATAAATAAGACTGAGCTTTTTTATTAATCGAAGAGTGGAGGTAATGGTGCTATTTCTTACCTCCCGTTCTTCAATTAAACAGTAAGGAGCAAGCAGGGAACACAGAGAACTTACCTGCGTTCGAGCTTTAACGCTGGCTTCTCGACAGGTCCCGACGTGCCATTACATGCACATATATTGTAAGGGAGTGTTCCAACCTGTCAGAGAAGCCATCACTGGAGTGTGATCGAGGATAACTTTCTGTTTCTGCCTCCTGCTCCTGATCGTTTATTGAAGAACGGGAGGTAAGATAAGCTCCTGTACCTCCCATTCTTCCATTAAGCTATTATTTTATGAGTGGAGATTATGTTTATGAGTGGAATAATTTATTAAGTGCTGAGTAATCCAAATACACACAAAAGTTCTGGGGTTTACCTGAGGAAGGGGTAAACCCCCGAAATGTGTGTGTATTTGGATTACTCAGCATTATAAATTTTTTTGCTGTAGGCATTTGAGGTGCCTCCCTTGCAGATACTACGTCTATAACCTTACCGATTGTGGACGGAGATAGTTACTGCTCCACCACACTTGGTTAAACTTATGAGTGGAGAGACCCTTTCAGTTAAATGATAAGATTTTGTTTCAGTTGTAGGAGACTAACGTGAAAGGTGTGTGTGTGGGGGGGGATTTGATTGCTTTAGGTGATGTGTACAGACAGCATAAACATCGGCTAACTGCAAGCTTGGGTGTTAACTGCAGGCAGAGTAAAGGTGGGGACACACAAGCAGATTCTATCTGTCATTTTTTAAAGATCGTGCATGTGTGTACCAGTTTAATTTAGCACAGAGCAACAAATTATGCTTATTCCTTTTCATGATCTTACTTTCATAGAAAGGATACTAATTTGCATACAGTTGGGCCAAGGGAGGGGCTAAGGGAGTGCATGATTGACAGTTCTTACTTCCTGACTGTGAAGTCCCCCTTGAAAAAGGAATTTGAATGCAGGAGGGTTGGGGGTTGTTTTTTTTCATGGAGGGGTTGAGCTTGAGTGTCTTTTAACCCAAAAGAATGTAATTATTTAAATATGTTAAAGAACATTCAGTATATCCAAACCAATGGCAGAGTAGTTAAAACCTACAGGGCGATGCACCAACGGGCGCATCGCTCCTGATTTGGAGTTAAAGTTGCGCAAACGATGTTATATCGGTTAGCGTGACTTAACATCCTTCCTTGCGGCAGCTGCGTGGCTAACGCGAAAGTTAACAGCGCAGCCGCCGCAAGTGATGTTATATGCCGAAATCGGCATTTTATGCGGCACTTCAACGCCAGCTAATAGCTGGCGTTGAAAGTGCCGCAATAGAACAGCGTCAAGTAGCGATGTTCGAGCGCCGCTCGGTGCATCGCCCTGCTAGAACAGAATGGATTTGAATGGATTTATAAAGAAAGGTGTGAGGTCTGGCTATCTGGGACGTGCAGGATGCATGGATAGTTAAAATGTGATGGACACCATGGTGAGGATATAAAGGTGATAATTCACGTATATGGTAGAATCATTGTAAAAGGACATTATCACTTTATTAGGTCAGTTTATTGTCAAAGCACTTTCTACATCTCAATACTGGAAATGGTGAAATAGATCCAGTAATTAATGGTCACTCCATGACAACATTGAATAAATAGAGTTAGGGGACATGGGAATATGTTTGTGGTTAGATTTAATATTACAATAAACAGACCAGATTCAAAGTAGAATTGAGTTCATTTTTGTGGGATCAAGTCAATAAGTAATTATGATTGAAAATGTCCTGGAATATTATATATGATGGGTGTGTTGTGCCTGTACTTTTTGTCAGGAAGGATTCACACACACACACACACACACACACACACACACTTTAGCTGTTTTTTTGCCTTCCTCTGGATCAACTGTAGGAGGGTTAAAATGGAGGGTGAAAAGGTTGGACTTGATGGACATATGCCTTATTCAACCTGAATTACTTTATTACTATGTTAATATCTGTTATTGCATCGGACGCCGCCAGCAAAAAATGCACGGAAATATCGGTTGTTCGGCCTGAAAAATATGCCCATGTGTATCTATGATTGAAGTGATATAATATCAGGTAGAGCTTTACAGTAGAAAGCAGCACCATCATGCAACAGGCAAAATTGTGGCTTGTGAATATACAGATGAATGAAACTTTGGTACCTGTGTTCCATCACGAGCAGATTTATGTTTGCTCTCCATAGTCCTGGGGTAAATGTTAACATTAAAGGGAAGGATACTTAAGATCATGTAACATTGCGCTTGAATAGGTAGAATGTGAAAATTGTTAGGAAATGTAGCTTTGTACTAGTACTGGTCTGATGTTGAGAAACCCAGTAGTGAAAAATGAGGCAGACGTGTAGTATTGCTGAAATCAGTTGAGCAAGCCTCATCCTTTTTTTATATGACAACAAAGAGCGAAATATTATAATCAAGTGATAAGTAATTAGAGGGAAATAGAAGTTTGCTGCCTTACCTTCTTAAACTAGTATCAGTTCGTAAGTTCAGACAATCAGAAGATACGACACTTAAAAGTTTAATGTTTCCTGCTGTGTTTGTCTTTGTCCTGGAAGAAGCCAATGCTGGTTAATTGGACAATGCACATCATGAGTGCCCAACTATTCAGCCGTAGGTTATGCACTTTACAGTGTATATTGTATTCATGTTGTATAAAGTTATGCTACATTGGTGTGATGGAATGTTATCATATATCTATTTTAGAGGACAAAATTTCAAAAATGTAAGTTATACTGGTGAAAATATTTCCCACAACCTAAATTCTTAGGCACACCTCTGGCTCTTTGAGCTTACACCCTTTGAGAAACCCTGACTTCCACCACAGGAAGAGGAATTAAGCGAATGTGCTAGTGACGTCACTCAAGCTACAGATCTGGGAGGCTTTTTTGTTGGTATTTTAGAGATCTTAAAGAGCATTTAACTCGCCATTAGCTTATTAATAGGCTCCAATATAAATAAAATGTTCGCTGTGCCATTAAGCTGCACAGCCAATCAGATGTTATCAAATGTTTTCTAACTTGGCTGCTGCAAAATAACAACACAGACAAGTTTTGCTCCTCTTATTAAATATACCTGTCTATATCTACAGGCTCATTCCTAGTTCCTCATACCACTGGAAAATGTCTGTACTATACTTAAACCAAAAAGGTTTCAGCATCTAGAAATACCAGGGGAAGCTTATTTACATTGACTAAATTAATATTAATTTATTTTTTTTAGAGACATATCAGTGGTACGGGCTGATTGGACAGAAAATCTGCCTTATAGGTCTTGCTTCTCACCATAAAATCAACTAAGAGCAACTAAAGGCAACTCATCCAATCTCTAGATCCACCATCCTACTTACTATTGAATTGGGAGCATGGAGAGATGTCAGATGGAGAGCTCGTGGGAAGAAGAAACCTTCTGATATTGGATGGGCCTGTAATAACACCAATTAAAGAATCCAGACAAGAGGTGGAACTATGAAGTCATTAACTCAATCACTAAACAGGAGAATGGAACGAGCCATTCATTGCTTCTGACATCAAAGCAAACCAAAGAATCTTTCCAGTCTCAATTAGAGAGATCAGAAAATGAAGTACGACTGATGAAGTCACACGGCAGAGGTATGGGGATGTCATCAAGTCAGTAAAGCCACGCTAGAGGCCGCCCAAAAGGAAATAACACAGATAAGGTCACAGACTGAGGCATCAGAAAATGAAATCACCATTATTCGCTCACAATTGGAGTCAAAAGAAAGAGACGTTATACAGCTCAGTTACAATTAGAAGTCTCAGAGCAAGAAGTAAGATTAGCGAGATCACGGGCAGAGACAAGCTGATGAGGTAGCAAGGTCACTTCAATTACAACTAGAAGCATCAAATCAGCAAGTGGAGATGAGAGTTGCAGGGTATCACACAGGATCAGGAATTAAGAACGGGGGGGTTACAATGGATGCATCGAAACAGGAAGGTGAGTCCACCAAAATCGCAGCTAGAAGCCCAAAAACAAGAGATTTCCTTTCTGCACATCTGAGGGGGGAGGCGATGAGGTCAAAGTTGAATGAATGAAACAAGAAATTAAAGCATTAAAGGAGAGTATTAAACATATCGGAGCTGAAGTTACATTCTGTGAGTTCAGAGTTGGGGGAATCTTTGTTTGAAACAGAATCTCTTAGATCTCGTCTGGAGGACCTGTGACTGGAGGCAAAGTACAATTGGAGGACCATGAACGTGAGCTACGAGCCAGTGAGCGAATGTAGATCTCACATTATTATAATCTGTCTGTCTCTTCTTTTTTTTTCTTTTTCTTCTTTCCTACCCATTTTAGCCTTTATGTCTCCAGGCAGCAGTCTTTGAAATTCTTGAGTCTGAGCGTTCAGCTACCCTCAGGAGCGATCAGTGTCGGAGGACTTGTTACACTCAAGATGGTTGGGGATTTGAGTCGTGAAGAATGTGGAAACCCTTCAGAGAGCTTTGAATGGTATGGGAGAAAAGGTCTTAAAGGATAACTATACTCTAAAAATGAACTAATTAGAAATGGAAAGTACCTGAGGCAGGGCAGTAGGAATGATTATTCCTACCTCACAAAATTTATTTGTTGAGGAGCTACACCACTAACAGTTTTCAATGCCAGGTCAGTCCTGGACTAATTCTTTATTAAAAGTAATGCTGAAGCAGGAGGAAGACTGGCAGAATCAGTTTTCTTTGGGCTGGGGCTCCTCACAGAAACAATATGGGAGGTAGGAATAACCAGTCCCTGTACTTTCAGTTAACTGTTATTCTAAAAAATCTTTATACACACAATAGTTCTCTTTTAAAGGAATAGAGGAAACCAATAATTAGTATGAGAGTGAAGTTATTTATTTAATATGATAATATAGTGGATAATGTACCCCCTACTGTAATATAAGGATATTAGAAGTCACCGAGGAGTTCCGTGACATATAGAAGCACGAGGCCGAGGCGAGGTACTTTTATACAGGGCACGGAACTCCAAGGTGACTTCTAATATCCTATAATTTACAGTGTGGGGTGCATTTTTATTTATAACCTTCCCTTTGTGGCTTCTGGTTTCCTACCCTTCTGGAACTGTAAGATTATAAGTCTATAATCTTACAGTTCCTCCCATAGAAATCCACTACAGGGGTAGGTAATAATAAATATTGATATGTTGAGAGTGAACAATCCATTCTTGTGTGGTGCTTACTACAGGCAGAAAAAAGATTTCAGAACTTGCTGTAGCACAAAAAAGACACAAAGCAGAAGTAGACAGTCTCCGGATTCTCTTGTAAAGATGGGAGATTTAAACCGCGCGCTGTTTCTGGATAAGGTAGAACTGAACGGCTCATGTTCCAGGTAAACCCTCACTTTCATAGATAAGTATTTACTTTTTATTCTGCTGATTCCTTAAACCTTTACTTTCTGCAGATGGAGAAGGAGCGCGCCTCTCTCCAGGGGAGACCCAAACGTCAGAGAAGGAGCTGTGTGCTGGTGCGAGATCAGCTGAAGGAATATGAAAACCAAACTTCAGAGCAAAGTGCGGTCATTTCCACGAGACAGCTTCAAGCGCAAGAGAACGAAAACGAGAGAGGAGCGTCTAGAAATCGAGCTGACAAAAACCAGGGAGAAAAAGAAAGACTGCAGGTTGAGCTCACGCCAGGTAAATATAATTTATTTCCTTTAGAGACGGAACTACCAGGGTAGCAGGCGGAGCGACAGCAGGAGAGCCCAGGGTCATATAGGGCCATTCTTTACCTTTCACCCTCTGCTTATTTTCTCTTGAGATATTGCTTTAAGTTTTTGCCCCTTACCAAATCCTATCACTGTCCCCCACGTTATCACATTATTTACAGATATAATGTATTTATTTTGGCACAAACGTGTGGATTTTGTTGGGTTGAGTTCTGCATTACTTCATCCAGGCTAAACACCAGCTGGGGAAGAGACGGGCAGATGGACAGAAGAAGCAGAGGCCTTCCACCAAGAGAAATCTACCCTCACTGTGCAATTAGAAGTAATGGAGAGGGAATGTCTTGAACTCGGGAGAAGCTGAAAAAACACCCTGTAAGAAGATGTATTTCACCGCCCTTTAAATTCCATTGATATCTGTGACCAGCTCAGATTTGTTGGATAGACATTTCTCACGTTATTAGCACCACGGTTACTTATATCAATTAATAGTCTAAAAGGATATGGACTACATAGGATTGTACAGGATACAGATCTCCACATCTTACAGCTCAGTTCCCATCGTACCAGGGATAAAGCCAATAGTAATATTCCAACCCTTTCTGCCTGTAGTACTTACTGATATTTAGCTTATTACTCTGTTCTACACTCTTCTGTTTGTGTAGGTGGTTATAGGCAGGTCCACCTCCAAAACTGGATACACTCCCTACACATAAACCCAGCTGAAAACTGTTGTTATGCAGAGATATCCTCCTTGATCTGCTGCTCTCCAACGGGTTCCTGCTCTCCAACGGGTTCCCAGACCATTCCCCAGGTCTCTGTGTCATTTACAGTCACCTACTATTCTATTTGTCCCTCAAAATGGACGGAAACTTTCACATTTTCTTCTCTCATAGATTTCTATGGGTCCGTTTTGAATTTTCGGAAAATTCGAAAAAAGAACGAAACTCAACAGTTTTTCTACATAAACGTAGTTTTGCTGTGAGAGTTTTGTGTTAAATATTAGGGGGTGCTTATAGACAAAGCTTTATTTTGGGGGTGGAATGCCCTTAAATGTTCCTATGCTTTATCACCCTGAACAATACCAGCTCTCCATACATCGCCCCCATGACTGAATCTGGAAAGTGGGACATTTTAACATATTGCAATATTATTATATTGTCATCCCACCATTTTTAACCATACATCTCCCTGTATGACTGTTATGTGGGAAATAGGACATTATAACATAATTGTATTATTATATTATCATATTATATGAGGACATTACTAACTATGGTTGTTATCTGGGTAATAGGACATGTAACATATTGTATTATATATTATCATTGTAGAAGGACATTACTAACTATGGTTATCTGGGAATAGAACATTATAACATATTGTATTATTATATATCATATTGATAAAGGACTTTACTAACTATGATTATCTGGGAACTAGGACATGTAACATATTGTATTATATATTATCATATTGTATGAAGGACTTTACAACTATGACTTTATCTGGGAAATAGAACATTGTAACATATTGTATTATTATTATATTATTATATTACTAACTATGACTTATCTGGGAACTAGGACATTATACACATTATTTTATATTATCATATTGTATAAAGGGCTTTACTAACTATGACTGTATTCTGGGAAATAGGACATTATAAACATATTGTATTATAATTTACAAAAGAATTTATAACTTTATGTTATCTGGGAAATAGAACATTATACCGAACATATTGTTTATTATTATTATTATTATTATCATATTGATAAAGATTTACTAACTATGACTTATCTGGAAAATAGGACATTATAACATTGTATTATTATAGTATAAAGGACTTTACTAACTATGACTGTTATCTGGGATAGGACATTGTAACAATTGATTATTATTTATCAATTATATAAGGACATTACTAACTATGGTGTTATCTGGGAATAGGACATTGTAACATATTATATTATATGATAATATGGATAAGGACTTACTAACTATGACTTATCTGGGAACTAGGACATTGTAACATATTGTATTATATTATCATATTGTATGAAGGACTTATATAACTATGACTGTTATCTGGGAAATAGAACACTTGTAACATATTGTATTATTATATATATTATATTACTAACTATGACTATCTGGGAACTAGGAACTTATAAAACATTATTATATATATATGTTTAAGGGCTTTACTAACTATGACTGTATTCTGGGAAATAGGACATTAAACATATTGTATTATCATATTACAAAAGACTTATGAACTTTGACTGTTATCTGGGAAATAGAACATTATACCGTAACATATTGTTATTTATTATATTATCATATTGTATAAAAGATTTTACTAACTATGACTTATCTGGAAAATAGGACATTATAACATTGTATTATTATATTGTATAAAGGACTTTACTAACTATGACTGTTATCTAGGAAATAGGACATTGTAACATTGTATTATTATATTATCATATTGTATAAAAGATTTTACTAACTATCACTTATCTAGGAAATAGGACATTATAACATTGTATTATCATATTGTACAAAAGACTTTACTAACTATGACTGTTATTTGGGAATAAACATTGTAACATTGTATTTATATTATATCACTAACTATGACTGTTATCTGGAAATAGAACATTGAACATATTGTATTATATTATATTACTAACTATGACTGTTACTGGGAACTAGGACATTATAACACGTTATTATATTTCATATTGTATAAGGACTTACTAACTATGAATGTATCTGGGAAATAGAACATTGTAACATATTGTATTAATATTGTATTATATTATATTACTAACTATGACTGTTATCTGGGAACTAGGACATTATAACACGTTAATTAATTATCATATTGTATAAAGGACTTTACTAACTATGACTGTTATCTGGGAAATAGAACATTGTAACATATTGTATTATTATATTATTATATACTAACTTGACTTATCTGGGAACTAGGACATTATAACACGATTATTATTATCATATTGTATAAAGGGCTTACTAACTATGACTTATTTGGGAAATAGAACATTGTAACATATTGATATTATTATTATTATATTATAATTACTAACTATGACTTTATGGGAACTAGGACATTATAACACGTTATTATTATATTATCATATTGTATAAAGGATTTACTAACTATGACTGTTATCTGGGAATGAACATTGTAACATATTGATTATTATTTATTACTAACTATGACTTACTGGGAACTAGGACATTATAACACGTTATTATATTATCATATTGATTAAAGGACTTTACTAACTATGAATGTTATCTGGGAAATAGAACATTGTAACATACTGTATTAATATTGTATATTATTATATTACTAACTATGAATGTTATCTGGGAACTAGGACATTAAACCCGTTATTATTATATATATTGTATAAAGGACTTACTAACTATGACTTATCTGGGAAATAGAACATTGTAACATATGTATTATTATATATACTAACTAGACTTATCTGGGAACTAGGACATTAAAACACGTTAATATTATCATATTGTATAAAGGGCTTTACTAACTATGATTATGGGAAATAGAACTTGTAACATATGTATTATTATTATTATATTATATATTATATTACTAATGACTTATCGGGACTAGGACATTATAACACGTATTATATTATCATATTGTATAAAGGACTTTACTAACTATGACTGTTATCTGGGAATAGAACATTGTAACATATTGTATTATTATTATATACTAACTATGACTGTTATCTGGGAACTAGGACATTATAACACGTTATTATATTATCATATTGTATAAGGACATTACTAACAATGACTGTTATCTGGGAAATAGAACATTGTAACATATTGTATTTATATTATCATATTGTATGAAGGACTTTATTATCAGGGAGATGTAATAAAAGTTCTTATCGCTAAAAATTGTGCTAATTTTGTCCCAACCAACAGACGTTATTTTCCATTTGAAAACCAACATCTGAGTGGTTGAGGCAAAATTACCACCATTTTAACCATACAAAATTTGATTACTCCCTGTATGTTATCTGGGTAATAGGACATTGTAACATATTGTATTTATATATTACAACTACTAATTTTAAAATTTCCCATTAATAATAATTGCATCTCTTTATATTTAATGGCCAAACCTAAATGAATGATAATATTTGGTTTAACCAGCCAGTGTAGTCTGACCTATCCCCTATTTCAATAAGCCTAATAAGTAACAGCACAGTCATTGGATGTAGTCATCTCTTACCCACCTTAGTCTTATCTTACAGGTCCATGAAGCAGTCTTTTGAAAAATTGCTTTTCGCATCCCAGGAGAAGCGTCTCAGCTCGAGATCTTGTGCGGACAATAAAGATGGAGCTCATGACAGTTGTGCAGTCTAAGAGACCATCCAAGGTAAGAAACATGTTAACCAGACTGTGTACTGTAGATGGGAATGCCAGAGATCTACCACTTACCATCCACCACAACCCTTTGGATTTTTGCAGACGAGGTTTCCCTACTCCAAATGAAAGAGAGACACTAGAGAGGAATCTCCTGGCTTTGTCTGAGAAGCTGTCTGAAATGGAGCGGAAGTTTCAGGCAAGAGTGCGTGCACAGTGGCCCTGAAAATGACAAGGTGAGACTGTAAGGGATCATGCTCGGATAAGCTTACAATGCTAACCAGGCTTCTGTTTTGGAGTAAAAGAAAAGGTGAATTAAGATCTGTCAATGGACTAAACGTCATAAGAACAAATAAGAGAAAACAGGTGCACACCCCCTCACAACTCAGTATCCGATCCTAACTTGTTAATATAAAGTGTATATTTCACTTATCAAAAGGAGTGGTGTCGGGTGCATACCCGCCCGAACCCTTCGCTGCAGCATAAAGTGTTGCCTCACGTATCTCCCAAGGCCCCATCCAAACATATCATGAGAGCCCAAATCACAGTATAGCATGCGTGTAACTCACCAAGTTTCCAGGTGGCCCAGGTGCAAGACAGCCCGGACCCGTCGCTAGTCCGTATCATACAACTGAAAAGGAACAAAATAGATGGTGCCGCTGCACAAACTGGAACACACCACCACATTAGAAAGTCTCAACCCACCTTTCTGCAAGCTTAAGGGGATTTCTTAGGCTAAAATATTTTTTCCTGATTTTTACAGAGGGGTGAACGTTGGAATGCATGCTGGCGCGCCAGTAGCTATAGATTAACCCGCCATCTACGCCATGGAACGCCAGAAAATCCCGAAATTCGGGACCATTGTTTTTCAAATGTTGCAGTTCCTGTTTTGACCACTGGTTAATAGAAATCGGGTCTGCGTGAAAGTCTGTAAAAATAATGATTGTTTTGCCGTGTTAGTCCAATATATGTAGTAAAAAGTAGAGAGCTGTGATACTTTTAATGGACTAACAGTTTGTTTTACAAGTGGTTGGTTGTTCTAACAGGCCCGATAGGTTTTCTGTAGAGTGTTTCATACCGTGACATGGGCCTTCCTGGGATTCCTGGTTTGGTGTATTTTGGGGAGCATGTAAAAGGTTCCAATGTTGGTTGGTCTGGTATCAATGGAAGCATCTCTGATTGTAGGTCTAGTGGAATGATAATAAGTTTGTTTAGTAGTCCGTATTCCTTGGTAGGATCTTTTGAGAGTGCAGTAAATATCATCGGTAAAGCTGGGTAACAACAGTACAGATCATTGAAAGATGACAGACAGGATCTGCAAGATCTGCATACACACAGTCCCGAGCTTTCTCCCTATGAACATCAATGAAATCACATGAACATCATAGGGAGAAACGCTCGGGACTGTTTCCATCGGCGCGTAGATCCTCTGTCACAACCTTCTGGTGTGCGGATAGCAGAGATGGGTCTTATCCTCTAAAGCTTTTCTAGTATTGATCCACTTTTGTGTGCGTCCTGGTTTTGGGGTAAATGTGCTGTTCCTTTCATCGCATATAGGCAGTGTCTGTGCACTGAGGTTTGTTGTGGAAGAATTCCTTAACCTGAGCCTTCTAGTAGAAATCTTCCATGTCAGAGTATAGCTGAACTTTATAGATGGTTGGGACAGAATGTGAGTCCTTTAGAAAGTACACTGAACTCTGGCTTAGACTGTTTATAACTGGAGATGACTCCCTGGTTTATATTGTCAGTATGTGGATTATTCTCCCCATTTGGTCCAGGATCAATAATCTCATTAAGTCCAATATTATCAATAATGGTGTTGTTTACTGCTTGATATACGTAAGTTGATATTATGTTGTCTGTATTGTGTGTAAATTAAAGTCCATACGTGGATGTTTAGCTCCTGGGATAAAGTGTCAGTGTCTGTGTTTCCTTTGCATGGCTTCCTTTGGGAGTCTCTTAGTAGTTCAGCAATTGTTTGTCTAGTTCAACCAAGTTTGGGTATCCAGTGATGAGTTCTTTCATTGTATATTGTTCTTTGATTATGGTGACTCTCTTTTTGTAAAGTCGATGTATAAGGTGATTCCTGATTTTTCCGCTGGCCCGTTGACATTACACATATTGTGAATATTGTAGTAGTACATGGATGTGTATACCTTTAGTCCACGTGGGATAGCTTCCACTTCTTGCATCTAGATAAGAAGTAGATGTCGTGTTGATTTGAGTTTCCTTTATGAGGTGTTGAACTGCTTCTTTAAACGGCAATAGTATAGTCTCTCATTGGTAACATAATGATTGTTTTGCCGTATTAGTTCAATATATGTAGAAACAGTAGAGAACTGTGACTTTTTAATGGACTATGTTTATTTAGTAGACAAGCTTTCAATGGATCAACCCTCTTCCTCAGGTCACAGCAGGACTGATAGAAAATAGAAAAAGGGATAACAGAAAGTAAGAAGCTAATTACATTAGGTAACAGACAAAAAAATCAACGCGACATTACTTCTTTCTAGATGCAAGAAGAAGAAGAAGTGGAAGCTTAATTCCACGTGGACTAAAGATAAACAAAATCCAGTACTACTACACATAAATTCACCAATCTGTGGATGAATGTAAAGAGCGGCCAGCGGAAAAATCAGGAATCACTTATTACATCGACTTTACAAAAAGAGAGTCACCATAATCAAAAACAATATACAATGAAAGAAACTCATCACTGGATAACCCAAACTTGGTTGGAACTAGACAAAAATTCTGGAACTACAATAGGAGACTCCCAAGGAAGCCAATGCAAAGGAAAACAACAGCACTGAACAAATTATCCAAGGAGCTCACAATCCAAGTAGGACTTTAATTTACACCGCAAAATGACAGACAACATGAATATCAACTTACAGTATAATCAAGCCGTAAACACAACCTTATTGAGAATATTGGACTTAATGCGATTTTTTATTGATCCTGGACCCAAATGGGGAGAATAATCCACCTGACTGACAATATAGAAACCAGGGAGTCATCTCCAGTTATAAACGTCAAGCCAGAGTCAGTGTCTTTCTAAAGGGACTCAGCATTTGTCCAACCACTATAAAGTTAAGATATACTTGAATGAAGATTTTACAGAAGGCTCAGGTTAAAGGCCATCTGCCAACACAACCCTCAGTTCACAGACACGCCTATATTTGCGATTTGAAAGGAACAGCACATTACGCACAAAACCAGGACGCAACACAAAGTGGCTCAATACTCGAAAGCTTTAGAGAAGAGACCCATCTCGCTAACGCCCAACAGAAGGTTGTGACAGAGGAGTCTAGCGCGGCCGATGGGGAAACAGTCCCGAGCGTTCTCCCATGATGGTCAGCTGAGTTCATGTGATGTTCATAGGGGAGGAAAAGTCGGGACTGTTGTGTCTGCAGATCTTGAAAGACTCCTGTCTGTCATCTTTCAATTGAATCTGTTACTGGGTGTACCAGCTTACCGAGATTATTCCTGCAAACTATCCTACCAAGATACACCCAGGAATACAGACTAAAACTAAACAACTTATATTAAATCAGTTACAAACTAGACCTACAATCAGAGATGCTCATTGATACCAGACCAACCGGACATTGCGAAACTTTTACCATGAGCTTCCCCAAAATACACACAACCCGATCCCAGGAAGGCCCATGTCACGGTATGAACACTCTTACAGAAAACTAATCGGTGCCTGGTTAGAAAAACATTACTTCAACCACTGTAAAAACAAAAAAACTGTTAGTCCATTAAAAGTATCACAAGCTCTCTACTTTTTACTCATTATTGGACTAACACGGCAAAACATCATTATTTTTACAGACTTTAACGCAGACCCGATTTTCTAATTAACCTAGTGGTCAAAACGGAAAATGCAACATTTGAAAACGAAAATGGTTCCGAATAATTTCGGGATTTTCTGGACGTTTCCAATGGCGTAGATGGCGGGTGTAATCTATAGCTACTGGCGAGCCAGATGCTATTCCAACGTTCACCCATCTGTAAAAATCAGGAAAAATATTTAGCCTAAGAATCCCTTAAGCTTGCAGAAAGGTGGGTGATTGAGACTTTCAAGTGAGGGTGTTCAGTTTGTGCAGCGGCACATCTATTTTGGTCCTTCAGTTGTCTGAGAAGGATAGCGACGGGTTCCGGGGGATGTCTTGCACCTGGGCCATGGAAGACTTGGTGAGTTACAAGCCATGCTATACTGGTGATTTGGGCTCTCATGTATATGTTTGGATGGGCCTGGGAGAACGGTGAGGCACCCACATTTATCGAGGAGCGAAGGGTTCGGGGCGGTATGCACCGGACCACTCCTTTTGAAAGTAAGTGTATATAACTTTATACTAAAGTAGGATCGGATATGAGTTTGTGAGGGGTGGGGTGTAGCACTGTTTTCTCCTTATTGTTCTTATGACGTTTAGTCCATTGACGATCTTCAATGACTTTCTTTATACAAAAAAAGAAGACTGGTAGCATTGTAAGCTGATCCTGAAGCTGGATCCTACAGTCTCCCTTGTCATTTTCAAGGGCCACATGTGCACGCACGCTCTGCCTGAAACTTCCGATCCATTTAGGACAGCTTCTCAGACAAAGCCAGGAGATTACGGTCTCTCGTGTTCTCTTTCAGTGTGGCGTAGGAAAAAACATAGTCTGCAAAGACCAAAGGGGTGTGTAAGTGGTGGATGGTAAGTGGTAGAATCTCTGGCATTTCCCATCTACAGTACCGCAGTTGGTTACATGTCTACCCTGGATTGGTCTCTTTAGACTGCAAAACTGTCAGTGAGCTCCATCTTTATTTGTCCCCACAGACTCGAGCTGAGAACGCTTCTCCTGGGGATGCGAAAAGGCAATTTTTCAAAAGGAATGCTTCATGGACTGTCGATAAGACTAAAGGGTGGTAAGAGATGACTACATCAAATGGACCTTGCTGTATCCACAGTTGGTATTCGGCTTATTGAAATAGGGGCTAGGTCAGCACTACAATGGCGGGTTCACCCAACTATTTCATTTCATTTAGGTTTTTTGGGACATTAATATAAAGAGATGCCCCTTATTTCTTAATGGGAAATTTTAAACATAGTCGTTAGTAAAGATTAATAATCCAAATGTTTACAATGTCCTCCGTACCAGCTAACCGACCAGGGAGTGTAATCAACTTTGTTATGGTTAAAATGGGGTCATTTTGCCTCAACAATCAGATGTGGTTTTCAAATGGGAAAATAAACGTCTGATTGGTTGGGACAAAATTAGCCAAAGTTTTAGCGATACGAACTTTTAGACATCTCCCTGATAAATAAAGTTCCTTCATACAATATGAGAAGATTAATAATACAAATGTACAATGTTCAGTTCCCAGATAAACAGATGTTAGTATGTCCTATACAATATGATAATATATAAACGTGTTTATAATGTCCTAGTTCCCAGATACAGTCATAGTTAGTTAATATAATTAATAATACAATATGTTACAATGTTATATTTCACAGATAACAGTCATGTTAGACTAAAGGCCTTGATACCAATAGATAATATAAATAACGTGTTATTAATGTCCTAGTTACCAGATAAGTCATAGTTAGTAATATAATAATATAATAATAATAATAGGTAATACAATATGTACAATGTTCTTATTTCCCAAATAAGTCATAGTTAGTAAAGCCCTTAACATAGGATAAATATAATAAACGTGCTTTTAATGTCCTAAGTTCCCAGATAAGTTCATAGTTAGTAAATATAATAATAATACAATATGTTTACAATAGTTCTATTCCAGGGATAAACAGTCATCGTTAGTAAAGTCTTTATACAATATATATAATAATAACGTGGTATAATGTCCTAGTTCCAGATCACAGTCATAGTTAGTAATATAATATAATTACACATTAATCAGGATGTTACAATGTTTATTTCCACAGATAACAGTCTAGTTAGTAAAGTCACTTTATACATATGATTAATCTAATAACGTGTTATAATGGCCTAGTTCCCAGAATAATCAAGTTAGTAAGTATAATAATAATAATACAATATGTTACAAATGTTATATTTCCCAGAGAAGTCATAGTTAGGTACATTCCTTATACAATATGATAATATAATAAGAACGTGGTTTATAATGTCTAGTTCCCAGATAAATCATAGTAGTAACATAATTATAATTAAGAATAATAATACAATATGTTAGCAATGTTCTATTTCAAAATACGTCTAGTTAGTAAAGCCCTTTTACAATAGGATAAGATTTATATAACGTGTTATAATGTCCTAGTTTCCCGAGATAGTCAGAGTTAGTAATATAATAATAATAATAATACATATGTACAAGTTTCTATTTGCCCAGAGAACATCATAGTTAGTAAAGCCTTTATACAAGATGTAATATAATAATAACGATTTATAATGTCCTAGTCCCATATGAACAGTAATAGTTAGTAATATATTAATAATTTACAATAGTAATACAATATGTTACAATGTTCTAATTTCCAGCTACAGGAAGTTAGTAAAGTCCTTTATACAATATGATAATATAATAACGTTTGATCTTAATGTCCTAGTTCCAGCTAACAGTCATGTAGAATATAATAATAATACAATATGTTAAATGTTCTATTTCCAGATAACAGTCATAGTTAGTGATATAATATCATAATACAATGTTACAAGGTTTTATTCGCCCAATAATAGTCATAGTTAGTAAAGTCTTTTGTAACAATATGATAATACAATGTTATAATGTCCTATTTCTAGATAAGGTGATAGTTGTAAAATCTTTATACAATAGGATAAATAATTAATAAAGTGACAATGTCCTATTTCCTAGATACAGTCATAGTTAGTAAATCCTTTATACAATTATAATAATACAATGTTTAATGTCTATTTTCCAGATAAGTTATAGTTAGTAAAATCGTTTTATACAATATGATAATATAATAATAATTAAGACAATAATGGTACGGTATAATGGCTTCTATTTCCCAGATACAGTCAAGTTCATAAAGTCTTGTGTACAATATGATAATACAATAGTTATAATTGTCCTATTTCCCAGATAACAGTCATAGTTAGTAAAGCCACTTTATACAATATGATAATATAATAATAATGTGTTATAATGTCTAGTTCCCAGATAAGTCATAGTTAGTAATATAATAATATAATAATAATACAATATGTTACAATGTTCTATTTCCCAGATAACAGTCATAGTTAGTAAAGTCCTTCATACAATATGATAATATGAATACATATGTTACAAGTCTAGTGCCCAGAAAGTCTAGTTAGTTAAAGTACTTGAACAATATGATAATATAATTAATACAATATGTTACAATGTCCTATTACCCAGATAACAACCATAGTTAGTAATGTCTTCATATAATATGATAAAATAATAATACAATATGTTACAAGTACTTTACCCATGATAACAGTCATAGTTAGTAAAGGTCCTTTCTTAAATATAATTAATAACAATGTATTACTGTCTTATGTTCCAATAAGTCATAGTAGTAAATCTTTTATTACATATATAAATAATAATAATAATAATACAATATGTTACGGTAAATGTTTATTTCCCAGATAACAGTCACAAGTTCATAAAGTATTTTGTAAAATATG